>JAVYIG010009075.1:0-82204 GCA_035222895.1 Strongylocentrotus droebachiensis | reverse complement strand
CTGCAAAAAATAAAAATGTTTGTTTCCCCCCCCCCCCTTTATCATATGTTCCTCAAGCGTACATGTAAATTATTTTTCTCAAATTTTCTTTCTATTATTCAGGGTGCACTTCCCCTTATTAACAAGAACACAGCAGATACTGTTTTATTCCTGCTTTAGAATACTTTACTTTACTTTCCAAATAATTAGTGGATACTTTTTCAACAACAACAAAAACAAGTTTATAGGAAGGATGATGAGGATTAGGTGGAAGGAACCAATGTATTGTGTTTGTTAGTACTTCGAGCAACAAGATCCTTTAAATATGTGCATGTCAATGCCATCAGTTCCCTGTACTGAAGTACTCATTGTGGTAATTGCCCCCCCCCCCTTTTTTTTAAAAATATTATTGCTAGTAACTTATTTAGGGTGAATTTACATGAGAGAAAACTAGTAGAGGAAGATGAAGGGTTAAATACAAAAATAAGCAAAATGAAGGAAAAAAAGGAAGATGATTCCTCTACCCCCCCCCCCCCAAAAAAAAGGAAGAAAACAGGAGAAAAGTCAAAGTAAATTGAAAAAGATAAAATGTGATTAGAATAAATGTACACTTGTCACTTCTGCTTTTAAAAAAAATGCCCAAGTTTCCAGTGAGAACATGTACATGTACGTTTGTATGGTCACAAATTTGGTGCACAGTTAATCTGCAGCTAGTCCAAACAATTTGTAACAAATCTTTTTTGTCTCAATCATTTAGGATCTAGATGAATGAAGTTTGAAAGGAACAATATCTAAATTCTTCCAAATTCTGGAGAGAGAAATAACAGGGGGAGAGAGAAATAACGGGGAGAAAGAGAGAGGAAGAAAGATATGGACAGAGAGAGAGAGAAGAGAGAGAGAGAGAGGGGGAATACAAGATTAAACAAATGTATAAAGCTTGCATTTAATAATGATATAATATAAATTTAAATTATATTTTGATTTTACAAATATTAAAGGAAGAGAAGACTTACTATACATAGAAGGATACATTTAAATATCATTTATATAGAGTGTATATAAATGCATGCCTACATGTACTAAAATTTCATATTATCCAGATTTGAGTATTCCTGAAATTGACACCAATATTCATAATTCTATAAATAGCTACCTGTAGTTTCCTGGTAGATGATCTGTTATCCTGAGCATGCAGCACAATCAATTAGTGATGAAATAGGCAAAATATATAGAAAGTTTTCAAAAAGCACAAATTTCAGCAATGCAAAGGCTGTAATGTGTGATGCTGTATATATCGTCTGTATAGTAAGAGCTGTTGAAAGCTGTACTAGTAGTGCTTACAGTGATTATGGGGGTGAGTTTTCTTTGTGTTGGAGATGCGACATGCACTTGTGTTGTTTGTCTGGTGGACAAAGGTCTACTCTAGGATGGGGGGTTTGCATGGCCGTGTTGCTGGTCTTTGATTGGCTGTGTGGGGAGGCTTTACAATGGCACAGCTGCAGGCTTGCACAGCCAGAGAGAGAGAGGGAGAGAAAGAAAGCGAGAGAGAGAGAGGGGTGGGGTTGGGAGTTGAGGAGTGGTTCCCTTTGTACTGTAAGCACGGGATTGACCTCTTTTATGTGCAGGGCATTGAACTGTTACAGCAAGCAATGAAAGAGGATCCTTTCTTTGTAGGGTTGCCCAGTGAAAAGAGCAACTACTTAAATGTCTCTAGCTTTGGCCTGGTCACTGGTATAATTATGCCATCACTGGCATCAGAATATAGGCACTGTGTATAAAATAGCCAACATTGCATCAGACCTATAACAATTAAATTATTCAATACCCTCAATAGCAATTTTAGTTTTGTAATTTTTTAGTATATGTGTGAAAAATTGATTTGTCCTGATTTACCTGTCTTGAGATTAAATGTGACTTATTATTAATTAGAGCTTATACATCTATTAAAAGTATTAACAAAGGCCAAATTCCACCACTCCATCTTTCACTCTTGAGTTTATTAGGAAAAACACAAAAAGCATCAAATTAGTTAAAAGAAGTATACATCTATAACCTTGTAATGTACACTTTCATGCTGCTAAGTAGTTCAGGATAAGCAGTTTTTAATTTGAAATGGAAACTAAAGATTTCAATGAACTGACTGACAAACACAATCAATTTGCTTGATTGGTTCAAAAGGTAGCAATATGATATGGCCAATCATTGTGCAGATTACTAGTACATGCATGCATGTACAAATGTATAATGTCTTTTTGGAACTTGGACGTTTAATCATACCCAATTATCATGCTGTCATGATTTCTATAGATTTGTCCTTTATTGCATACACATGAATCAGAACATCCTGTGATATGTGATTCCCATGAGTCAGCTAGGGTTATAGATTCAATCTCTTAATTGAAATACAACTTAAAATTTGGCTGCTTTATGCAAAGATTCTTCCAGTTCCAGTGTTATTACACTTCATGAACAAACCAAACATCAACAGAATGGTGTAGGTCCTATATTCAATCGCAGACGTGGCCTAGCTATGAGAAAGAAAAGTAATAACACTGAAAAACAGGCCTGCACTTACACGGAAGATCATAGATGAGAAACTGGTTGCAGAAGAATTTTAGGTTGTGCGCCCCTGGCTCCTGTGACAGTTACTTTGCCTCGATGTCCTCTTTCACCAACCATGCATATTCTCAAATTCAACCCTTGACCCAACACTATACTTTAATCCTAAATCTAACTCTAAACCTACATGTAGATCCTAAAACTCAATTGCAACCCTAACCCTATATACCTGTATTACAAAATAAAGTGGGGGAATTGGACATTTTCGTAAATTGCACTTGGGCAAACGTGGGTCACTGAAAAGATAATTTACACTGTAGTTAACATTTTAATATCGTGCAAACCTAAAACTACATTTAGGGAGTAAGATTACAGCGTAAGATTACAGTACCTAAACTTATCTCAAAATACTGAATAAATGTCTCTCACTTCATTCTGTTTTAGCGGCACAAGGTCCGTCGGCATTACGATGAAGGAGAGCATCAGGACGATGAGATTGAAGGGAGGAGAACATTCACTCTGGACGATAAGCTGACCACTGACCGTTACAACTTCCCTATGGTCAAAACTATGAGCAGCGAAGGTCAGTTAACTACTAATGAGAGACAAATTTTACTCTATTAAAACTTCCTCAGGTATCACATCCTCACTTTTCTACTTCTCTTTTATCTTCTGATCTCTCTGGGAGTTCCTCCTCTCCATTCTCATCTCCACTTCTAACCTAGCGCTCCTTCCCCTCTTCTTTTTTCACTCACCCTCTCAGCTCTCCCTGTCTCCCCTCCTACTCTATTTTCTTTCTATTCCGGCAAAACATTAACCATTCATTTTTGCTCAAATTTGTTCTCATGCCTGTGAAAAATGTCATGAATTTTAAAGATGCATTTCTTTTTATCTGCAGACTTCACACTTAAGTGGCTTCAAGAAAATGGTTTTGATACTCCACTACTTTTCAAAGAATCTACTCATCTAGACATCAGGTACGTACATGTACTTCACTAAACTAAATTCAGTATCAAAGATACCCAATATTTTCATTGAGCAATGCAAAATAGATTAAAATGCACACAATGATATATTTTTTTTTACCAGTGTCGCATACAATACTTTTCCAGACAATTTTTAAAAGGCAAGTCCTTTTCAATATTTAAGATAGTCATAGAAAAAAGCTTTGTTCTTAAATTTTGTTTTCTTTCAATGTCACATTGTCATGAACATCATAGTACATGTATGTACATGTACTTAGGGTAGAAGAAGTCATCTTCATCTTATCATTTTAATCATCGCCATTATCATCTTTAATGTGATCATCACAGCTTCATCTTGCTACGTAATCATCGTTACTTTGAAAACTATCACAGGTACTACGTCTCCTTTACTACATGTATGCAAATGATTTCAGTAGAGATGAATTCTATCCAATTTGTTTTTCTTTCTTTTTTTCAGGACACCAGACAGTAGCTTCACTGTTAGTGATGTCAAACAATATGTTGGTGAGTTTAAGAGGATAGAGAATGACTCTCAGATCAGAAAAGGGAAATTGAATGCTCCCTGGTATAATGTGTAAATCTTCCCATCTAAAATGTATTACTTTTTTATATCCTTTTCTTGAATATGATATAGTTGATGTTTTGAAGAGAAAAGAAAATGTTTTGATTCAAATCATGTATAGCATCTTAAAATTAAAATATGTTTCATTCAATTTCTGAAAGCTCTTATTGGCAAGGTCTTAAAAAGCCCTTAATTTTGTTTACAAGCAATACACATTCCAAACATTGTTGTTTTTTCCTTTACCATGACCAGCCGTATTACAGCATTACTATTCATAAGTGGACACCATGGACCCGTTGCACAAAACTTACATTGATGGTAACTACCATGGAAACCTTGATTTTGATTGGATGTTGAGCCCTGTTACCATGCCCATGGTAGTTGCCATTGATGGCAAAGTTACCATCAATGGTAAGTTTTATGCAACGAGGCCCATGTCAAGTGATATGGCATGTTCTATATATTTCTTCGGTTGAAAAGAATAATTTCGAAATTGTTTTCAAGGAAACAAACCTAGAAGGTTATGATTGAGAAGTGAAACAAAACCTCAAATAAAACACTTAACCTTCAAAACATTGTTGTCTTTCAGGGAGCCGGCGAGTCGTGGACGTAATGGATGTGAATACACAGAAAGGCATTGAGATGTCCATGGCCCAGTTTGCCAGGTATTATGAAAGCCCAGATCGTAAGGAGCTCTACAACGTGATCAGTCTCGAGTTCAGTCATACACGATTAGCTGATCTTGTCCAGCAACCTAAAGTTGTAAGTGTCTGTTTTTTTCATTAATTGATTATCTTGTGTGTGTGTGTGTTTATGTAATTTGGTTTTTACAGACGTGTATCAATCAGATATCATTCCCTTTTAAATACTCATGAAATTCCAAACATCAGCCCGGACCCAACACTATACCTAACCCGAAACCAAACGTAAATCTTATTGTTACCCATACTCTAATCATATACCTTGGTAAAATACAGCCTGGAGCAATATAGTTGGATCAACATTTGAAAACTTCTCTAACAATACACTGCCTGCATTTAATAGAAAGTAGAACATTTTATTTGTTGATAATTGATTGTTATTTTTGTCAATAATGATTACTATATTTATTTGTGCTTTGGCCATTGTGAAATCATTGCAGTTCGGCTTTGTTGCACTGACGTTTGATTTTTATCAATAACCATCTATCTATCTATTTGTCTATTCTACTAGCAAGCTTAAATTGATTGTTGTGGAGCTATTGGAGTTGGCAGATTCCTTTTACGGATTTGTTTTTTTTAAGATTTTGGTATACAGGACATGGAAGAATTTCTCTTCTCCTGTCAGCTACCAATTTACTGGTCAGAGACTGGCAAATGTAGGTTAATTTAATATCTTTTCAAAGGACTTTCAAAGGTGCTGTAACATGGCTCAAATCCACAGCGCTTGCATATCCAGCCATCAGTTGTTACTTTTTTCCCCTCATGTAAGATGGAATCGGCTTCTCATAAATAAATACTTTGTATATTTCAGGTTCGTCAGATTGACTGGGTGAACAATGTTTGGCCTCGTCATCTGATAGATACCCAGCGGGACAGCACCAACGTCCTGGCAGAGATGAAATATCCAAAGGTCCAGAAGTAAGCTATATTAATTTGTGTTTAAAGCCCCACTGCACTACTTATAGCTACTTGCGCCCTCTATTTATAAAACAATGCCTAAGCAGTGCCTGTTGGTCCCCCATGATCCTCTTTTTCTTATGTTAATTGAGGGCTGAGTTGATGAGATAACCACCTGTCAGTGACCTTGCAGGGAGGTATAATCCCTCCTGGCCAAACTAGTGCAGAGGGGCTGGAATATGGTTATTTCTTTGTGGAAACATATTAATTGGGCCTACATGGGACTGGAGAGCAATCTAGCTTCGAAAAGCACCTCTAAAAGGGTTCTAGTCCCAGTACCCTCAGAAAGAGTTTTGAAAAGAATTATATTTCATAATTTTTTATTTAGAAAATTTAAATAGAGATGCATACTTTCATCATTTGTAACCTAAAGACTGGAGCCAAAATGTTCAGTTCTTAAAATTTTCATTAAAACATTTTGTTTATTTGGAACAGATATTATCCTACTCTGAATACTTGCTATATTAAGACAGCATGATAACTAGTGGTTTTAGAGCTGCATTTTCACTTCATATTCTTTTAACAATTTGTAAGATCTCAGTATCCATCTCATCTCAATTCATACGATTTAATCTCAATTGAATATTTATTTACAGATATTGTCTGATGAGTGTGAAAGGGTGCTACACAGATTTCCATGTTGACTTTGGAGGTACATCCGTCTGGTATCACATACTCCGAGGATCAAAGGTAAGTTAGTTATTTATCGTTTATCAATGTTTGTACAGACTATTTACTTTGTGGATCGTCTATTAATAAACACTGTAGGAGCCAATAATGATATGTATGATATCAAAGAAATTTCGTTTTAATGTACACATTGTCCTTTTTGTGTGATACTTATATAAATTTGTTATACTGTCTTTGAATAATGGTTAATGACTTTCTTTCTGTCTGTCCTTTTCATATGTTTGTCTGTCTTCTGCCTTTACCTTCATTCTCCTCTCTTTTCCATTTGTATCTCCCTCTGTCCCCTTCCTCTCCCTCTGCCCCCTCTCTCCGTCTGTCTCTATCGGTCATGTTCTATCTCTCTCCCACAATCTGTCTATCTCTATCTCTCTCTCTCTCTCTCTCCCACAATCTGTCTATCTCCATCTCTCTCTCTCCCTCTCTCTCCCTCTCTCTCCCTCTCTCTCTCCCTCTCTCTCCCTCTCTCTCTCCCTCTCTCTCTCTCCCTCACTCTCTCTCTCCCTCCCTCCCCCTCTCTCTCTATATATATATCCCTCTTTCCCTCTCTATCTACCACCCAGGTGTTTTGGTTGATCCCCCCGACCGAGGAGAACCTAGATACGTACGAGACGTGGGTGCTGTCGGGGAAACAAGGCGATATCTTCCTGGGAGATCGGGTGATGGAGTGCGGCAGGATCCGCCTGGAGGCTGGAGACACCTTCATGATCCCTACAGGTATCGGCTCCGTCCATTATCTGATGGAGAATTTCAATATTCGATTTGATTTGATTTCTGCATTGATTTCTACATATGTACATATAATAACGAAACTTAATATTTCTATAACATATTATTATAAATTTAAAGTATAATCTGAACTATCTCTTGAAAAAGTGCAGGAGACCGCAATCATAAGCGATGCTTGACTAGGATGGCGGCCTAAATTAAAAAAAAAAAACATGTTCAGACCATGCATTGAAAAATTAAACCTTCAAATCATTAGGCTAATAAAGTAGTTGCCTTTAAATAGTCACTTTTTACCAGGTGAGATTTCTATAGAGAAGGTCTTTTTTATGTGAGCCAACTTGTATTTAAGACCTAACATCAATTTTCAATCCTAAACTGAAGTTATCAATCGAAATATGTAAGTGCCTATTAAAATTAAGTAAAGTTAGAGCATTCATATCTAAATTTCTTTACAATAGGCTGGATCCATGCCTTGTATACACTTGAAGATCCAGTGTTAATATCTCGATTTATGTATAAGCTGGATCTGTATGGTGTATACACCAACAGTTTTAGTGTTAATATCTTGATTTGTTTATAATAGGCTGGATCTATTCCGTGTATACACCCAAAGTTCACTGTTAATATCTCCGATTTATGTATAAAAGCTGAATCTGTGTGCTGTGTACACCTGAAGTTTCAGTGTTAATATCTCAATTTGTTTGTTAAAGGTTGGATCCATGCATTGTATACACCCAACGTTTCAGTGTTAATTTCTTGATTTGTTTGTAACAGGTTGGATCCATGCGGTGTATACACCTGAAGATTCACTGGTGTTTGGTGGTAATATCCTGCATACATTCAACGTGCGTAAGCAGCTCGGAGTATGGCAGCTTGAAGACAGAACAAGGGTCAGTTCAGACATTTATATTAATATGAAAACCAGAAACTTTTGTGACATGAAAATTCATGTATTGTGGACATTGGTTATTTCTTATAAAACAAGAACATTTTGCAAATGTCTTAAAGGTCAGTGTTAATGATGATATATTAGATTTGTAAGGTGCTAAATCCACTTGAAATCAAATGCTCAAGGGCTCAAGGCGCAATATTTAAAAAAAAATGAAATTTTATAAAAGCATCTGCATTATTCACAATAGGAGAACAGGACTATTATTTTATTAAACATACACAAATCAGAGACAAGAAATAATTATATGCCAAATCAAACATCTATTTTAAGATTAAATTGTATTATGTTTTTGGGTTGTCCGTCCGTTTGTCTGTATGTACGCTTGTACGTCCCATTTTCGTGATCGCGTTATCTCAAGAACCAATTGATGGATTCCCGCCAAACTTAAGTCATGTATGTATCTTGCAGAGCCAATGAACGGATTAGATTTTGGGGTCACAAGGTCAAAGGCCACAGGGCTTTGTGATTTTAAAATTTTCCTTTTCGTCACACTATTGAAGATGAGGCAGCGTAATTTAACTCCTCTCTGTCCTTTACTTTCTATCAGGTGCCCAACAAATTCCGGTACCCTTTCTACTTTGAGATCCACTGGTTCGCCCTCGCGAGATACGTAGAAGTCCTCCTCGGTCGCCAGCATGTGAGAAACACCGGTAAATCTCAGTCGGACAAGACGATAATAGAACATGCAAACAATGGACATAGCCTCAAGCAAGAGAATGGAATTGATCAGGAAGTGAAGGTGGAGGAGGAGGTGGATGTTGAAAATGGCCCTCACCATAGAAACGTGAAGGTGGAAGACGAGGATGAGATGTCGGATGCGATCCTGAAATCGCTGGCGATGGGACAAACGATGGACTTGGATGAGTCGGACGACAAGGATCTTTCGTTCGGAGAGTCCAAAGAGAAGTTTGAGAAGAAACCTGAACCAGCCGGAGGAGGGGGGGACTTTGCGTCGACGTCATCGATGGGCGGAGTTAAGAAGCCAATCCACCTGTCGTGGGCTGAGATGGAAGGTCTGATCAACCTCGTGGAGTTCTTGGAAAGTCTACCACGGAGTAAACGCAGTGTGCCTGAACTCATTGACAATCCGGATAAACTCTTGGAAGATGCAAGGGTGAGCTCTATTACACAATTTAATGATGTGTCAGTCTATTAAATAAAGCATTATTTTTCTTTTGTTTCTTAAATAACATACTTTATATATATCTCAAACTGCTGAAGGAAAACAATGAGATAAAAAAAGGCAGATGTACCGGTAGAGAAGATACAGTAGTGTAGGCTGGCAGACATTCAGTTAATTCTTGTTTACAAGCTGTTCAGTTTGTTGACATCATGAGATGGCTATGTGTGGATCTGAAGGTTGAAAGCTTTTGCTGTCACTACACTGATTTTTTTTTTTTAACAGCAAAATGAAGTCAGATCATTATTGAGAACTTTTCCATACTGATCATCCATTTGTTACCCAGTCATTTTACAATGCCTGGGGGGTGTTTTACAAAGATCCCAAGTTGGACTTGAATATTACGGAGAGCCATTTGTAGCCTTAAAATGAAATATATTCAAAAGCAAAAATTAAAGTATTTAGACTTTTTATAAATTCCACATCAAGAACATGAAATCTCCTTCATAATAGAAAATATGAATGATTTGAATCAACATCTTACGCCTTTTAAAATAATTTTTACAAAATATTTTCATAGATGCTAAAGGCTTTCCATAATTTTAAAGTCCAACTTAGAGATAAGTTCAACTTAGGATCTTTGTGAAACACCCCCCTGGAAATTGTGTGGTAGTACTGGGCTGTACGCTAAATTATTATTTTGTTTGATTGTTTAGGAGATGCTTGAGCTGCATCAGGAAGATGACCCAGCCGTAGGAGTAACAGGAATCCCAATTGTTAAATGGCCAGACCCTCCTCCGAAGGTATAGTACAGAAACAAAATCTTGTCATGAACAGCATTTGGACAAGTCCAAGCTACTTTTGTCCCATATGTTAATACCAGCCACATCTAACAAGTCATTATATCTGACAACTGTCGAGCTGATAGCTATACTAGAGCTTGAATCAGACAAGACATCAAAATAAAATGATATATTTTAATGTCAATCTATGTTCACATTACCACCATTCAATTTAAGAATACTTGGTAACATCTTGGACTTGCCCAAGTGGGAATATAACACTAGTCCATGCCCTTGCCAAAGTATAGCTTTAAAAAATTCCCACCCAGGTTAAACTCACTCCAATTCCCAAATGGTCTGCCATATATGCTTTAATGAGAAACAGTTATTATTTCAGGCAAATATTAGTTATGTGGTCTTCAGCGACAAATGGTATTTCTACATAGATGGCCATCAAAGCAGATTGATGTAATATCAAGTTGAAATATGGTCAAGTAGTTATAATCATGAAACAAACCATCTTGAAGCAATTGGAAAGAGTTGAGTATGTAGTGCATTAGAACGTAAGGGATTTGGGAATCATCAAAATGAAAAGAAATTGACTCATTCTTGGTGGAAGCCATGTGCACTGCTCATAGAACTGTGTACATGGGTCTACACAGACATATTGCAGGGAAGTTTGGTCTAAACTTTTGAGCTGTTTCTCATTATAATTTGAATATCAAGGCATCTGAAGAGCAATCCTTTTCAGGTAAAATTTCCACTTTGATAATCTGCCTAACTGACATTTAAGAAAAGAGATAGGTCACAAATTATTGTTCACTTTTACCAGAACTATACCTTCTCTCTAAATTGCTTATTGTACTGTTTATCTAGACGGGTGTACCATGGGGCTGAAAGTGAGCTACTATGGACTTTTAGATTTGCACGTCGACCTTGTGAACTGCTACATGTTACATACTTTTAAGGCATTGTGACGTCCTTATAAGGCACTGCCAGTGCCTTAAAAGGACGTCACACGTAGCAGTCCACTATGTCGACGTGTAAATCTAAAAGTTCCTAACATTAATCTGATACATTCTTCTTCTTTCACTTAGCCCCCTGTCATACTCAGGCCAGCTCCCTCCAAGAAACGGGTGAAGAAACAAAAGAAGAACAAGGCTCTGACGATGAATCGCAAGCGACGCACTCGCTGCAAGCAGTGTGCCAACTGCACCAGGGCAGACTGTGGGGAGTGTAACTTCTGCATCGACATGAAGAAATATGGAGGCCCGGGGAAAATGAAACAGTCTTGCATCATGAGACAGTGCTTAACAGTAAGTATAATTCATTTCTCTCACCGGGAAATCTTGTTTCTTCGGGCTTCATTATTCTGAAAGTCTTTAATTCCAATACCAG
Organism: Strongylocentrotus droebachiensis; assembly: GCA_035222895.1. NCBI lineage: Eukaryota > Metazoa > Echinodermata > Echinoidea > Camarodonta > Strongylocentrotidae > Strongylocentrotus > Strongylocentrotus droebachiensis. Next base: position 70,792 of record JAVYIG010009075.1, on the reverse strand, counting down.
GGCTATCATACTCCTGTGTCCCATCTTACAAAGAGTTGATATCAATCGCAACTATGTACATAAGAGATAGGAGACGTCAAACTTGCAATTGATTGGAGGACTTGCGATTGATTAAGATCAGTCGTAAGTCTTTGTAAGACGGGGCCCAAAAATAGAATGAGATTTGTTTAAAATCCTATCATTTGTTGTCAGACCAGAAAGTGCAGTGTTTCAATGTTTCTACTGTCATCTTTCTGCCTCTTTTTTGTATTCTTGTTCTTCTTGTGTTTCTTTTTACTCTCAACTTCGCTTCCTTTTCTCATCAGCTGCTTTCCTCTACTTATCATGCTAGTATGTACCTTTGCTCTTCTGCTCTCTCTTTCTCCATACTTTTGTTATGACTTTATGTCTGTAATCTCAACTTATGTGTTTATATTTTTGTGGATGGATTTTCTCAATCTCACTTATATTGTACTTGTACTGTATCAGTAGGGGACATTCTAAGTTTTTTAAAGATGGGCATTAATATATATCGTAATCAGACCCTAAATGTTTCATTTGGTTTAACCCATCGCTAGGTGATTGGTCATTCATTTCCTGGAACTTCAAATAGTTAACTCCCATAGAGATCGTAACTATTAGGATTTCCATGATTTAACCAATGGCCACGGTCACTGATTCAGTCAAGGACGCAGGTTCGAACCTGAGTCACGTCCTTCGGATGGTGACTTTAAAGGTCGGTCCCAGACGTAAATAATCATATCTGATTGATACACGTCTGTAAAAACCCAATACACACACACAGATATTGACATTGTGTGTGTGTCACAAGTCACATCTATCATTATGCCATGGTTTTATGCTAATCCCTTTATTTCAGATGTTAAATGAATGTTTCATATTTGTCAAATTCTCTTACCCTGAATTTTACCCTTTCTCACAATTAGCCCATCCTACCAGGCAAGTCTAGCTGCTCAGTGTGCAAGCTAGAAGACACTGATTCAGAAGGGAACACCACTCTCTTTGAGTGTCATGTCTGCCATGACATCACCCATCCTGCCTGTCTCAAGGAGCAGGGCTTCCAAGCCGAAGGGATCATGAATGAGGACCTGACGAACAGCTGGGAGTGCCCCAAGTGTATGGAGGTCGATGATGAGGATGATGAGGAGGAAGATGAAGAGGAGGAAGATGATGATGGCGATGAGGTAGGGTATAACCTGAAAAATAACGAAATAATAATAATAATAATATTCCGCCTTTATATAGCGCCCAATACTTCAATACAACGATGTGTCTAAGCGCTTTACAGATATATTATTACCCTGGTCATCGGATTCAAGCTTATCCGCTCACAATATGTGCACATTCTCCACTCCCTGGGGAGCATTCTGCTAATGCTTGAAATTTTATCATATTCTGAGGTCTGGTTAGGGGTACCGGTAGTACTTTATTTTCATACTTTTTTTAAGAAGAGCAAGGAAGGTAACCAAAATGCAAGTATTGTTTAAAGGAGATTATTGATTTAAACGTTTAAAAATCATCAAGATGATATGTGATGGGTATGGGTAGTGATGATTCCATTGAATTTCTTTGGATTGTTTCCATTGTTTCCATTGTATGAATAAAAATCTTGATAATCTGATTGAACATGAACATTCATATTTCCATTACAAAACATTCAATCATTTCTCTTCAAACTTTGTTTTTTCCTTCTTTTTCTTCATCATGAAGATGATGGGTACAACCTATTAATACGTCAAGATAGAGCACGAGAGGGCCCTAATCCTGTTGAAAAAAATGCATTGTGTACTCGCAAACCTAGCTCAATTTTGTTTAAAATTATTTTATTTCAAAACCCAAAGTGATAACATGTTAAAATGTTACATTGTCACACATACAAATATTCTTATACATGTGTTTATCAATTCTTTCTAGTCTGATAGTAGTTCAGAGAAAGCAGTATCTTCAAGAGGCAGAAAGAGGAAAGCTGTAAGTATTATTGAAAACAAAAAGTTATATTATCAGCCATCACCCCGAAATGTTATACTCTTTATTTCCCCTTTACTAGTGTCCAATATTCAAAATAACAGCTTTGAATTAGATAGCTTTTGTAAAGAATGATACCCTTTTCAATATATTTGCACCTTGAAATAACGGCAGAAATTTTTGGTAATTGGTTCATTTTAGAGAATGATTTTGATGCTAAATTAAAATAGTGTATATTCTTGTGCATGGCCGGTAAATTATGAAATAAAATGAAACAAATAGGAATAGGATTTGGAATTGAAAGTGGGATTTCAAATTGGAATTGGGATTGAAATGGGAATTGGAATTTAGTTTTGGAATTGGAAGTGGAATGGGAAATAGAATTGGTCATGGTAATGGGATCGGTTTTGGAGGTGGAAGTGGAATTGGAATTGGGATTGAAATAGGGATTGAAATTGGAATGCAGTTTTAAAAATGGTTTTGGAATCAGAATTGGAATTAGAATAGGAAGTGGAATTAAATCAAATGAAATTTTTATTTTCAACATTTTTTTTCTTCTTGTGTGTTTATTTGTCTACAGGAAAGTGATGTGAGGACGCATGAGGCTGGCACAGTCGGAAAGAAAGGGAGCCATGCAGGAAAGGTACTTGATATGCAGTATCTGAGATAAAACTTTAAAACAAATTATGTTTTGTGTGTGTGTGTGTGTGACTTTGTGTAATATTTAATCAGCTCTCAATTAACATAAGAAAAAGGGGATCATGAGGGACCAGGGGTCACCGATTAGGCATTGGTTGCTATATACAGGGCTCCAGTACATGTAGCAATAAGTAGTGCAGTGGGGCTTTAATATGTAAGAAGTTCAGTTTTCAATGCAGTATTCAGATTGCAGTACCTTTCTTCCATCATTTCTCATCATTCGGTATATTGTACAAAGCTACTGTCAGATATATATAAAATTCACATGATACGATGGGCTTTGTTTATATTGTGAAGCAATTGTGTTGAGACAGAATATTTTTTCCCTTTCAGATAAAACAATTTTCTGGTACTAACAGCATTAAATGTTTGCTGTGATTATAAAGGGCAAATATTATGAGTCAACCAAAGTGGGGCATTGTTTTGCTAATAAATGTACAGTTATAATCCAAAAGTGATTTTAATAGAAAGCCAGTTGGTAAAATTTCTTTCATATATTGAATCGATTTATCACAGTTTTGATCAAAAGAGGCATTTAAATAAGTGAGAGATGACATTATTTATTTATTTTCATTTATGAAAAGGCAAGACAGAAAAATTGTTTCATGTAGTACCCAATGAAGATTCATGTAAAATGGTATTGGGTACAATATTTGTTTGTTTGAGCTCAAGGGAGCTAGATCTTTTAAAACAATTTTGTAAAATTTTTAGTTTTCTACTTCAGAATGTTTTTCTGATGTTCTTGCTGATGATATGGCATGAATCTAGCAGCATTAAACAGCATTTTTTTCTGCTTGAATATTAGCAGAACACATTGTGATGCCCCCCTAAATGCCAGTTGATATTACATCTATGCTAAGACATGCTATTTCTTATTTTGACTGAAGGTAAATTTATTTTCCATCCATTTCATAACCTTGCACGGCAGCGAACCCTGTTAAATGCAAATGTCAGGTGTTGCTAGTGTTCCTCTTTCTATTTAATTAATGTTTACAGAATAAGTGTTATCTGTCCAGCTATAACTGCCAAACATACAATGTTAAAAATATATATAATTGGTTTGAGTTGTTTTCCAACATGTAATAATGTTAAAGATAAATAATGATATAAGATATATGAATTAAATTTATACGTAAATATAAAGAAAGAGGGAGACTTAATTATCGAACATGGGTATCGGTATAGTTTTAATTTTATATTGCTCAGGTTTACAAAGTTCAGAGGATATGCAAATAGCATGCTGCATTCATTCTAATGCATGAATTGAGAACTTAGTGTTAATTGCGAAATGTAGTTGTGTTATCTATTTGGTTTGATGACATTTTTAGTATCAAAAGGTAAGAAAATTTTAAGTTTAATTTTTTGCTCAAAGAGTTTTTATGAGCATCTAAACATGTGAAAACATTTTCCCCAATAGATGACCTTTTAATTGTGTCTTTGAGACAAGAAAACCAAAGGGCAATGCTTCCTTTTGATTGGTTGCTCAACTATTTGACATTCAGCAATTATAGTGGTACATACATGTGCTATGATTTGCTGCTTATTTTTGTTAGTAAAAATGCTCAATGAAATTGATCATATGAATAATTTGTAATATATGACAGGCTTTAGGCTAGTCATTTGATTTTGAATCATACAGCTATTCATGAAAAGATTGTTAAGATATATTAAAGAGAGCATTTTTTTTTAACATTTATTTTTCCTTATACAAACTTAGCAGGTATATAAAAGATTCATGATGAAAATATAGACCTTGATGATCTGAACTATTAGTTTGAACCTTGATCAGTGCAGTATGGAATGGAAAGCCACCTAGATTTGAGCCACTAAATGATTCTTTCACATCACTCAATCATTGCATATTTCAAAATTGATCATTATTTTTAAATTTCTTGAAGTTTTGTTTTACGATTTTTAAAATAGTTTTATTCAATACTTGTGCCACAGTATCATCATTAATTGCAGAAGGACACTTTTTTCTTCAATTTTTCACGATCACATTCCTCTGTTTTGCAGTACTTGGCTTTCACACAAGTTTCAGGTCAAAGAGCAACAATTTTGCTCTTTGACCTATGGGTTGTTAGAGAGCATTAGTACTGTGGATATCTAATGCTGAAGCCATGGTGCTATATATGCTCGCATGTAGAAATTATCAGATCTGTTCTCGTATCCCACATAGTGTGGTGAGCATGAGATATAATCTCAGTTTTTAATGTACAGTTACATCCATGACTTTTAGTAACTTATGCACATGGCAGGAGCTATACGTTTACACCAATTTTTCTCTATTTTTATAATTGTTTTTTGTTTCTTTGTCTCCATTTTACAACAAGGGTATAAACGAGCTGAGAAAGAATCAATTTTATTTAGCTGAGGATAAATTATTGAGAGTTGTCAATAGATTTGTTTAACTGCTTTTCACTTTGTCAAAGCAAAGGTGATTACTAGTATATAAAGATGTATTACATTTTGTACCGAAGTACTGTATAGGTAGCTCAACAACAGAATGTGGCATGTTGAACAGCAACTTTTGAACAAAAGATCTCATCTGGTCAATTAAGAGTCGTTTTTCACCTCTGCGGGAGCTAGGTAAATGGGGCATGTTAGTGCTGTGACTACGTGTACCTGGGAGGGGGAGGGGGGGGGGGTGGGATGTGTCCCTACCATCTAATCAAACGACAGAATAAAGAGGAGAAAAAATACACCTGTTCCACATCCTATCCTACTCGATGGCCTTGTTAATTCACATTTTATCCATCTTTTAAGACCGGTGCCCCCCCCCCCCCCCCTCTCAAGTCTCTGGAGCCAAGCATGCACCAGAAGTTTTTTGTAAACACTGGTGTTTATCTTCCCTGATTAAGGAGAGCCCAGATATGTGGAAAGAATTTCTTTTGATTTTCTAGATGTGTTCCTTTGTTTAAAAGCCGCCATTCTTATTACCAGTTGGAAGATTGGCTTTGGAAATTCAGTTCATGTACATAAGATTCTATGCAAAGCGTTAAATAATGGAAACATTTTGCAAAGAAGCACCAGTTCTGTGTTCCTAATTTGAAACACCAAGTCTCTGATTCATTTAAATGAACAATATATTTGTGAAAAAAGCTCTATAAATATTTCATGTCTATGAAATCAACTTTGTGATAAAAGGGCTTCTTGTATTATTGCATCTTATGCTCATGTTGACTTTGAAATGTTTTCCTTTCCTGACTTTTTGGAATTAAAATTTTCTGTACATTGCACCGAAATTGATGTGGTATGTGTATTTTTATTTTGGAGGAAATGTACTAATATTTGCTTCATATTAATCCAAAGATACCACTGTGAATGATATTGTTAAACAAAAAATTATATTTATTGTTGAAAGCCAGAGAGATTTTTAACTCCTATTATTTAAAAGCAGCCTGACTTTCAGCAAATGAGATTGGATTTAACCTATAAGCACCTCCAATTTACTGGTACTATTCTCAAAATTGTTCAGATTCATAGAAGTTTCATGCTGCAAAAGCAATGAATCACAACTGACAAACACATATTTTTGCAATGTGGGAGACTTTCTTCCAGTGAAATTCGCTCTCGGATTCAACTCATGTTAGTTTCTTATTTTACAGTAAGGTGCTAAAGGGTCGACACTCTCCACGATAGATAAATTTATTTAACATGGAACAGAGAAGCTTGTTATCAAGCAATGAATATATTCATAGAATAGATTCATCTTTAATACAATCTTTGATATAAACCTTAGCCTTGGTAAGCTTCGTCATCTCCTGTAGTCAACTCGCTGTCAGAAGTGTTTCTGTGCTTTCTCATCGTAGTTGGGAACTTTTTGCAGAATATTCCTGCAAAAGATTTTTAGAGGAACAACAGCATTTTCAGCAAGATAAGCTTTTCACCTAGAGTACTTAGAGGGGAGATACAACAAAACAAAGATATTTAAAAAGACAGAACAAGAAGAGTGATCAGAGGAGACCTTGGTGGCTATTATCATCAGAGACATTGAGGACTTTTGTCAATATTTCATAAATTAACTGGTGGTGGTGGTGGTAGAGAACTTCAACTGTAAGCGAAGCAAAAGAAAGAAGATGTTTGTTGATGTTTTGTTATGCCTGCTTGTGCTGTCAAGTGAAGTTAAATGTGCAAACTGTTGAACGAACTGACATTGGCCTTCCCTGGTTCCATCTTCCTCAGGGACCTACCATGGCTTCAACATCCACCTACCAAGGAACACTCCGGACACGACTGAGCCAACGGAAAGGCAACAACCAGAAGCTGGCCAAGCAGAAGGTACGTCAGGCTAAGTATCACATGCAGTCATCGCTCAAGAGGGGGAGAGCAATGCTGAAGAGGCACCCTTTGCAGCAGAAGAAGAGACGCCTTGGACGGCCACCAAAGCTTCAAGCCCAGGTGGAACCGAAGCCGATCATCATGGAGAAGATCCCGGCCTGTGCTGCTCCGAAGTTTGTTGTCCGACCCGCTCCTGCCAATCCACCGCCTGCATTTGTTCTGATGGCGGATGACACCAAGCATCCCATCCATAGAGATGACTGGATGATGATCTTCCAGTTCCTAGACAAGCGTGCTCTCAACGAGTGTATGGCTGTCTGTAAGACATGGAACAGATGGTGCATCCATCCTTCACTCTGGAAACGCATCAGCTATAAGACTCCCATCTCCAAGCTGGCACTCTGCGGGATCGTCCGGCGGCAACCGCTTTCGCTCAACCTCTCCTGGACAAACATCAGCGCCAAGCAACTCTCCTGGCTCCTCCCACGTCTGCCAAACCTGAAGGACCTCGGCCTTGGTGGTTCAACGTGGCCTGTTGTATACAGCCTCGCCTCTGTAGTCTGTCCCTTCTTTACATCTCTTGACCTGCAGTGGGTGAGCGGCCTCAATGACTCCTCCCTCCTGTCTCTACTCTCCTCTCCCATTGACCACAGGCCTGGCTATTTTGATGAACGGTCTCGTCTCTCAAACCTGGAAAGGCTGTGCTTGTTAGGAGCGGACATCACTGATGCGACCATGTCTTCGATCGTTCAGTTTGCTCCACTCCTTGCCCATCTGGACATAAGTTTCTGTGGTAACCTGACTGATGCTAGCATCAGGATTCTCCTTGATGAGAAGTCTCCAGTCAGAATGACTCTCAAAGGTACAAATGGCTTTATATTACATAATTAGTTACTTTCTATTTGTAACTGCTGAATATGTTAACATCCAAACTGAACATTATTTTTTGGAAATTGAACTCATGAAAATAAGGACCTTTGGTAGACATAGATTAGCATCTTTACAATTTCATAGCTCATATTCTATCAGTATTTGCCAGATTGAAAGAGAACTTCAAAATAATTTACATGTAGTAGTTTACTTTTGAGACTAAATTTACAGTTCATTTGATCATCATTTATCTTTCCCTTTTTCAGGGTAGAATTCTGATGAAATATTTTCTGTGGAGAAAAATTAAGATTGTTTTAGTGCAAAACAAATTGGAAGCTATTAGCAAGGAAAAACAAATAGTTGCTATAAATAAGTGTTTGATAGATTACAACTAGTAATTAAAACTTTTTGTTCTTATCCTTTATCAGACATGTGTCAAATTTGCTCCAATCCTTTTCTATCATTCTCTGCTTTATGAGAACCATTATAGTGGACTTCTCCCAAGGATCCATTGCAAAGTATAACATGATTGAACGAAATAAAATCCATGATTTTCATGTCTTTTTTAATTTAATTACAGAGCTGAACATTGCCGGTTGCAGGAAGATGACACTGTCTGTCTTCAGTCAGCTGGAGTCCTGTCCCACTCTCACAAAACTCATCATCCATTCTTGCCCGAACCTGGCTCAAGAAGCTTGCCTGAAATTCACCGAGCAGAAAGGCGTTGAGATGGTGACAAGCAAGCCGAATAGAGTGTGCAGAGCGAGAAGGCCCTGATTTGATCAGATTAACTCTTAACATGTTTCTGTTGAGCGAAGGAAGAAACAATGGACCGACACAGTAGACCTTTCTCACACATACAATGTACATGTATATACATATTCTCCTAACAGTATTGCAGTCTTGGGTGTCAATCTAAAGCAACTGTACAGTAAATAAGCTACACGTAACTCAAACTGATCACTAATTGTACATTAGGGGGGGGGGGGGGGGGGTAGAAAATATTTCCCTGCCCTTCTCCTTCCCCCCCCCCCCCCCCCTCATCAAACTTTGTGTTTTATATTAGTACATTTCCAGTGTTCATTTTGGCGATGTAAAACTTGTGAAATGTTTCTTATTTTAACGAAATTTGTTGATATGATCTGTTACTTGGAATTATAAGATATACACAAGTTACACATTTTGTTTATTGTTTTTAGCTTACAATGCACAAGCAGATTGTGCAATTTTGATTAAAGGTCCAGACAAGTTGTACTGGACTTTAACAATCCATGTGTATTTGTTAAGACAAGATTTGAATGATCAAAAGTGAATCAAGTTTAATTAGCAATCTCTACATCTAACTTCACTGTTACTTTACTTTCTGAAAATATGTGTTTTATTTCATTTTAGACCCCCAGAAAAGAAATCATGTAACTATGTGAATCATGCTTTGGAAAGTATGCAGACTCGTTTTATGCAAGTGCATACGGCTGCATCGGCTAGTCTACTTTAAATACAAGTCACTTTTATACTAATTTAGAGTGTATTTAAATGTGCAACATCTCCTTATAGAAATAATATGTAGAGCTCATGTCTTGAATATAGGATACCAAGGTGGTACACCTTAACTATAGAGCAATATATTTTGTGAGGATTGGTAGATTTTGATTCATACTTTTACAAATTACCTTTCAAGATACAACTATAAGCTGTTTTTAAGTGACAAAAAATCTCTTCTGTAAGTAATTTACATAGTTTTAAAGTCGGTATTGCAAGACATTTCAAACATTGTCTGAAAAAAGTCAAATGAAAAGGTAAACAAAATTGAAAACGTAACAATGCTACATGTATGTGTAAATACTGACCTCATTGAACGAGCCATGTCACAAGATTTTGTCAAAAGTAATGAATATTATTTCTGTTGTGTAAAATCCACTTTAATATGGAAAAATGGAATTGGGATCGGTAAAAAATACAGGCATTTGAGAGCAGAAGTTTTTGGTTGTGTTGTGCCCGTACAAATATTAGATTTAAGGAAATCTGTTTTTGGTCCTTTTTAATTTCAGTAGTGCTTAGCATTACCTTAAGAAAATATGCATTATACAGTTAAATACCATTGGTAGAAACTCCCATTTACAATATCTGTAAGCACAAGAACATTTGTTTTCTGGTATCCATATCATCTTATTGGTGTAGAAAAATAAACTTTACATGAAAATCATAAACATTTTCATTGATGAAGATTAACCTTTTGAATACTACTTCTTTAGTTGATATTCTTCTTTTCAGGATGCATTAAGATATGAGCAATCCTTATTAGTTCAGCTACTGTACATTTTAACAGTATGGCAATCGATCGGTTCTGCTTTTGTGTTGAGTTTTCTTGAGGTTTGTACATTTTTTTTTATACTTAAGCATTGCAAGTGTGGGTATGTCCTTTGAATGTAAATAAAGTGATATCAAGCCAGTCTAAGATAAGGTCAAATATATGTGTAACTTGTAGTATGCGTACATTATGTTAATTGTTCTTGAGAATGATGGTCTGTATTGAATACTTTTACATGTAATATTTAATTTGTCATATTTTCAAGAAACAGAATTTGGACAAATCAATTTTTCACATACTGCAAACTATTACAAAACTTCGCAAGAGTGTGAATAATTTAGTTGAGAACTGTACCTGATGGTCCTATTACCCTATTATAGTTTGGATCAGAGAATTTTTTTCTTCACATTTTGATCGATTTTCCAGTCCATGATAGTATACCTGTACTTGGTGATGTATGGGACATCTAATGACCACATAATTTGGACTTGCCAACAAACATTGGCATCATGATCCTTAAAGTCGTCCATCGGCCACTCGATCACAACAACAGTCACATAGTTTTCCATCAGCCCCTCACAACTCACTCACACTTTCGGATGGGGACGTTAAAGGTCGTTCTCCAAACGTAAATAATCATATTTGATTGATACACATGTGTAAACACCAAATTACACACACAAACACACGCACACACTCACACAAAATGAGAACAAAATATGAATACACTTTATCAGTATTTTATGTACAAGCCTTTTATATTTTATCTCACATGAATAAGAAATTAAAATATTACTTGCAGGCTTGCAGCGTTTCATTTGTATTGACCAAACAAGACAAAACAAACAAGTATTGTAGATTTAATTACTCACACTTCTCATTCAAGAGGGAACATACCGTAAGGAAAGAAAAACAAGCGAGTCTTCATGTGACTTATATGTATGCTAATACGAATAAGATACAGGGATATTGGTATACTGGGATATTCATATACATGCGTCATGTTTACATCAGGGCTTTAGTCATAAGAACCTGCATGAGAGCAGAGCATCGTTTCACAGAACCGTCATAAATACAAGTTCACCAACATCGCATTAAAACGTGCATTAAATGTAATACATGCATTCCTATGGATTTTCAGAGAACTTGTTCTTAAGACGATTTTGTGAAAACGATGCCCTGCATTTCAAAGCTCTACTACCTCTCCTTCAAGCTATACCTGGAGGGGGGAGGGGTGCCACATCGGGCACTGTACATCATCCACGTAAATCACTTTCTGAAAAGCACACTAAAAGTGGTTTACAAACATTCATGTTATACATTATATCAATACAGTACACTCTGAAAAATCCTTGAATGCATTGATGAGTTACCTACATGTAATGTATGTTACGGTATACACAAAATTAAGCCTGGTTCCGGCACGATGTGATAAACTGCTTCCATAAAACCAACATAGCAAAACAAGTAATTGTTGTGCTAATATGCCATCCATAGTTTTATTGCTATCATAATTGACATCATAATATTATATGAATTCTCACATAATTCAACGTAGCACAATGAACAGTACATACTACACTTACATTATGTTCACACTTCATGCAATACTGAACTATGCAAGATTTTACACAAAGGATGTGATTACAGTGTACTTTCATTGGGTTCTTAACATAGAGTATACATTAACACCAATAGACAATTCTAGTTTTTGACAAGTGCTTGCGTCCTAGGATGAATTGCTGACCACTAAAATATATTGTGAATAATCTCGTTCCTTTTATTAAAAAAATTACAAGTAGTACATCAAAACAAAAAGGCTCATCAATTATTGTAAAACAAAACATATACCAGTATTTGTTTTGGATATAATATTTTGATTTTGTTTCATTAAATAGCAGCAAAGATGGAAGTAAAGAAAGAAAGAAAAGGCTGTACACAAGAATGTTTCATTCTTATCAAATACCGGTATAGGGAGACACATTAATTCAGACCATATACTTAATGTTATCTTTTGCTTTACGCTGCAAGTAATAATGCCCAAGCTCTTATCTTTAATATATAATATTTACAATATTTGGCATCAGTCTTTGCTTGTCACATATACCGGTACACACATTTTACTTAAAAGCTATTAAAGACTTTAAAATCACCATGACGAGAATGTTTAAAGAAGACTGGCTATTGAACTACTTGAGGTAACATGAGGGAAAGTACATTTGCCACCCTAATCAGAGTCCAGAATGTCACCAGTTTTATTTTATTTGCAATCTCTCCCCTACCTGCTGTAAGCCGAAGATGGCGGAATCCACATATTCATATGCCAAGCTCATTCTTCCGCTGGGCCTACAAATTTGGGAATTGAGCCAGCTTTGGCTTGTGTCAAGATTGCGTTAGTAGATTGGTAAAAGGAAATAGGCCAGATTCTGGACTACTCTGATCAGTGATGAAGATGAATAAAGTGGTTGCCAGTTTCTGCTTGAATCACTGACCTTTAATTATAAAAGAATACCTATTTGCTATTACTTGATCCATCCTACATATCTTCTGATGCAGCACACTAAACGGAGAGAGCAAGGTCTTTTATTTCCCCACAGTAAACTAGCTATTAGTCCCAGATTAATTAGCACATTTTTTAATTATATAGGAATACCTATATGCTATTTCCAAATGCAGGAAACTAAACAGAGAAAGCAAGGTCTTGTTTTTTCCAGAGTAAACTATTAGTCCCAGATTGATTACCGGTAGTACAATATTTATGTTTAATGCAACATATGAATACATGACATGTAAATAATGAAATCAACAGCTATTTTTATAAGCCTTAAAAAGTGCATACAAGTCTACATTAGGTTCCAACACTCACACATTTGAGTTTCATTTTTTTTTCTACCACAAAGTATAACTGTATACATGTAATCATACAATAAAATCATATTAATCATAATCATGACAAACATAATAATGAACATAAATGTCCCTTTCTGAAGAGTCATCAGTTTTCTGGGTACAAGGTTATATTTAGAAAAGGGAAGCCTCTTTAAAGAAATAAATATACCGACTTACGGCAACAAGGTGGCATAAGAAATGAAAACTCTGATGCAAAGGAATACAAACCCTATAAAACGTACAAATTCAATTTTAGTACGGTATACATTTACTACTCTAACTAGGTCATGAATAGATTTACCTTAGTTTATGAATTATTCATGAATCGCAAGGTCATTTACTTGCCATGTGCCTGACAGATGGGCGATAGGGAAATAGTAAAAACTAACGCCCTTCGGCTAGGCATGCAACGTTGCTTCCAATTAAAGATAAAACGAACATCTATGACTAAAACATGTATATTTCAAAATATTTCACACAATTGCATCTTGTAATGTACCATATGCACACGCATATATGTCAATGTTACGGCTGAAGAAAACAAAAGAAATGTTAAGTTTGAATTGTTAATCTAATGACAATAATTGTTAACTGGGTCTTCTAATAAGAGTGAGAAAAAGAAAGTTGAAGTTTAAAGGGAGTGGATCGCCAGTTTCCATGTGCAGAAGGCCATAATTCGCTGACACCAGACTTGGTGGAAATACCATTAATGGGGGTACAAATTTGCACACAGCAATCCCATAGTCCAGTCAAGAATTACCCCCTAATCTCTCGGAGAGCTCGAGAGTCTTCGGGCAAATCAAAGCATTACATAAGGTCCAATGGTCATAAAACTCAAGGCTAATCCTGGTGATTGACAACACCTGTTATTGTGTAAACACCCGAACGGTGTTGAATTCCCCATGAGAGCCGACTACTCAGTGACTTTAAGATCTGTCACTACAAATCCTAGTTATACGGCAACATGCAGAGTCAAAGGCAAGCCAAACCGTATTATACTTAAAACACCATGCTTGGTGTATGCCAGCATAGCAAAGTATTGAGGAAAGTAGGGCATGCACACATATAGTTATATCAAAGCCATGCATGAATAAGAGCACACAGTAAGGTCACACCAAAGTTACCCTGTAAAAAGAAAAAAAAAGAAGATAATTATACTGAACCCTTCCTTACTATAAGATGCGAATCCCACCCAAGAATTGGAAATGCTGAATGATGAGTTTGGACATAGAATGTCTGTTTTGTCTTCCAGAATCAGACACAGGTTACTTCATTCTGGAATTTATACCCATGTAAGATATATTATGCCCAATTACCAATCAAACAAAGTAATACAGTCAAACCTGTCGAGTATAGCGACCGCCCAAGGGAAACACAAAAAGTTGTGACTGTACAAGTTACAGTGCATACTTCATCAAAGATACACTTGGCTACAAGGCCAGGGCAGGGTTACAAAGGATGGAGAAATAATCAACTTTTACAGTTAGTACATGGATTTTTCTAGGCCTATTTGCAAATATAAATGCCAAGCAAGTTATTCAAAAAATAAAAACAAATAACAGCACATTATTTTCTCAAAATAAAATAATTCCTTCTTCAGCACTATGCAGCTGCATTGAAACCATATCTATCCTCTCTGAAAGTGTTTGACAGCCAAAATAAATAAAGGCAAGATCTATAATAATAATAATAATAATAATAAAAACGTTACTTATAAAGCGCTTACCACCAAAGTCTCTAAGCGCTATCATCTACATGTAGTTGTCCCTTCATGTTGAATAAAAAAAATTGTATGCACTGTAGTAATAATAGTTAAATAAGGAAAATAATATATTTAAAACAAATCCTTTCATGACAAAGTATGGTTGAACCACATTATAATGAGCTCTGAAATAAGAGAGCCATTCAGCAAGGTATTTTCATGGTCCCAATCTCCTATTATCACACTGTTCTGCTCTATTATAATCCTATTATAATGATGTTTCACTGTCTTTGGATTTATACAGTATTTCAGAATATAATTCTTTGCAAAGATCATTATCAATGGTACAAGCACAACAATAAAAACTTTCAATACAAGAAAAGACATGAAATTTCTATACACGTCAGGTTCAGCCAATATTTACTGAGCCTGGCAGGGGCAACAAGACTAAAATAACCCAATAATATTTCTCTTATGACATCAGCCTGATCTGTCAAAATAGTTAAGATTTATTCACACTACTGGCTATGAAGCTTATATCGTCTAGCACCGGCATCACCCTGAGCTAGAATAAGTTAGTTTACCTACTTTATTATTAGCTTAGAGCCAGAGGGGCATTATCTCAAATGCTTTTACACAGAGATAGCGTCCTTCTGGCTCTCAACAGAAAAAAAGAAGAATTTTTTACAAAGCAGCAGACTGGATTGAAATGAGACCATGAAGCAGTTTTTCATAACTTTTTACCACACAGTTCAATAACCAAAATAATGACAGGACTTGTGTTTAAAACAAGCTAAAAAACTTTAAATTAACAAGCTAAACATATCTTTCACTTGATTAAACAGCATTTTAAATTCAACCATTTCACATGGTCACATATCAAATCAAATCATGATAAATTTTCAGCTGACATAATGATTTTAAAAAAGGGGAAAAACAAGAAAAAGAAAATCCACAAGTATTTTTAAAGCAGCATTATACTATGGTTACGGAGTTGTTTTTGGATTACAAAAAGAGGTCAGGACAACCACATAAAATATCTTGAGAAAGACCTAGGCCGGTATTCTTGCGAGCAAAATTAATTTAATAGAGGTCTAGTAGATCCACTGATTTGCAGTGTACCAATGACCATAATTAGGTTCAGGTAACTTAAATGCACAAAAATGAAAATCATGTCATGAATTGATTTCTTGATTTCATTTCACGGCTAAATTGTTTTGTTTGATTCAATTTGTTACACAATTGCTGTTATATACTTGGTACTTCATTAAATGAGTGGACTCGCTTTAAACCAGGTTTGGAGACACGCTTTCGCAAGAATATGGCCCAAAGTAGTGCTGAACTATTACTAGGTTTCACATTAATGCTCTCTAAATAGAGTTATCAATTATTATCACAAGCAACATTTCTTATGGTAGTATTTTCTTTGGGAAAAGGATGTTTTTAACAATATAAATAATACCTACATAAAATTCAGCCTCTATATAGATTACCATGACAACCATTTCACTTTCTCTCAGCAACTTTTTCACAAACACTCCTCTTTAAATTCTGGTAGTTCAATCTCTTTGGTAGCAGCCTGGTCAATTACGACAAGAAAAAACACTAGCTCTGCAACTGCCATTGACATGATATCAAAGTATTTGAATTTCTGGATCCTAAAGCTCTCTGCTACAACTCTATCTCAAAGCTGTCCTGATTAGATCCTAAAGCTCTCCTGTTTGCCATCGATGTGCCTCAGTCTAAGGTAGACATCTGTTCCGATACCTTGCATGGTCTCCAGTGATATCGACCCTCCAAGGTACTCAGCATATGCCTTGGATACTGGCAGTCCAAAGCCAAATCTAAGCAATAAGAAAGAAAATAGGACCAAATACTACTCTGACCATGACCAATAAGGTTTGGGTTATAGAAAGAAAATTAATTGTAAGTGCCAAAGGCTTTTAATTTGATGTGATCTGATGATGGTAAAAAGTGACATTCCAGAGATGCACCTGGGGTCAACATTACTTGGAGCCCGATGAATCAGGACCCTCAAATAATTCAGCCAGGAGGCCTAAAATAAAAACATCTAATATATAAACAGGTGTACATGGTGTCACTGACCCGAATTGATAGTTCAGGAATTGAATTTATCCTTGGGATTGGGCAAAGCATCCATAAGACAATATTTTTATTAATGACAAAGATGAATCCTAAAAAGATAAACAGTATACATGTGATTTCTAGATATTCAAGTGTTCCACAGCAATATCTATGAAGCTCATATTAGTATGTCACAGGTGACAGTTGTATAACAAAATCAGACTTTTTTATAAAAACGAAGAAAACCAGTTTTTGAACTTACAGGCCTTCAACTTTATCAACAAATTATTAAAAAGGATTCATAGACTGATAAGGGAGGTATTTAGAAACAATTCATCCTTGAAACAAAGTGAGTCAACTGTCACGCGGGATATTTTCTGGTGATGGGAAAGGCTTAAACTTAAAGGACATGAACTACACTCACCCACAGAGAGGTCCTGCTGTAGGCTGATTGACGGCTTCGATCAAGGTACCCAGCGCCCCACCATTATCACTCACACTCTCATCATCATTAGCCGTTGTGAAGTGATACTGGAACACCTTCTTCAACATGGAATGGGGGATACCTCCTCCTCGATCAGATATCCTAAGATGGGAGAAAGGAAAAGGTTTTGGTTCTTAGTAATTTGATTTTTACCAATTAAGAACATTAGTATCACAATTATTATTTCTTCAGTGAACTGGTCTTGCCAGCCAAAGCTGAAAAATAAGGATTTAAAACTGGTCATTTATGTCGGCAATTTACCAACAAAGCTAAAAATGTGCAACAGTGATTTTTTAATGGGCCGGTGGGGGTGGGGGGATGGGAGGGTCATGTACACTGTCATTTATGCCCTTTATAGTGACACCTCTATCTGGTCCAATAATGTAAATACTTTTCGCCCACCGACCAACCTAAACTAGGGAAAGATAAATAAATAAGATCAAATAAAATCTGAATAAAATATCAACATTGAGCTCACAGGTTGAGAAGGATTCATGTTCGTATTTTTGTGCCTTTTTCATCAATGACCTAAGTTAGAATTAAAAATACTAGAAAGCTGTTAGCATCTGTGAAAATAGTTTGTAAAAGTTATTTTTCAAAGGCATAAAATGTTAATTTAAATCATTCATATTTTCTATTACCAACAAGATTTCATGTTCTTGAAGTGGAATTATAAAAAGTCTAAAATACTTTAATTTTGGCTTCTGAATATATTCTACTTTAAGGCTACAAATGGCTTTCATGTTAGTTCGAGACAACTTAGAGTTGAGTTCGACTTAGGATCTTTGTGAAACACTCCAGGACCAACAGCTTGATGCAAACTTAACCCTTAAGAAAAAGAAGGAAAAAAAAGAAGGAAAAAAGAAGGAAAAAAGAAGGAAAAAAAGAAGAAAAAGAAGGAAAAAAAGAAGAAAAAAAGAAGAAGGAAAAAAAAACCTGACAGCAGATACAAATGAACTACTTTTGCTAAAGAAATATTTACATTTGCTTAAAAATAATATCAGTATAGACTTAATCGTTGAGGCTTCTAAGTAAATAAATGAATAAATGAATGAGTAAGTAAATATATGAACAAACAATTAATAAACAAATAAAAATGAGGTAGAAGAGACACAAGTTACACAGAGAGGTTCCCTCAAGCAGAACAAACGGGACATCCTCAATATAAATATATTAAATTCGTCCTCGATCCTCTTTGAACACCAAATGATTGTTCAGACATGCAGTGGCAACCCCCCCCCCCCCCCCCCCACGCCAAAAACCACCACCGCGGGTTCTTTTTGTGATTGGCAATTTTGAGGAGGTAAAAAACAAAACAAAACAAGAAAACAACATAAAGCCGCCGCAGCATTTTGTGCCGATCGACTGGTGGCAAAACTTTTTCAACCAATCATATTCTTAAATAGTAAGCATAAAATATGACGTCATGATCACAGATTTATCTTCTTCCCTTTTTTGCGGAGGTTTGCCGCTTTATATCTGAACGAGACTTAACATCTTCCGATGCTAATTTAATACATGGATGTATTTCGGTAAACATACGCCGAAACCTTTTCCCATCGATGGTGATTTGTTTTTTCTCACAACGTCATAAAAGTAGGCGATCGCGATGCATAAATAGTTGTGCGCGTTGTATTTAATACCGAGAGGTTTGGAAACATAATTACTTTTAGGCTCTATACTTTCTATTTTCATAACATGTTGCCGCTTTTCAATATCAAACCTCCAGTGAACACGAGAGTCGGATGTCTATACAGTTGTGTCTGACAGCCGCGACCTCCCCCTCCCCCCCCCCCCTCTAAAAAAAAAAAACCCGGAGACCTCGGAGACTTGGGAGGATCGGGGGGAATCGGGCAGGGGTCATTAATAATACCAGGGCCCCGTCTTACAAAGAGTTACGATCGATCCAAATCAATCGTAAGTCCTCCAATCAATCGCAAGTTTGCAGTCTCCTATCTCTTATGTACATATTTACGATTGATATCAATCGCAAATAAGTTACGATTGATATCAACTCTTTGTAAGACGGGGCCCTGCCCTCTGTCTATAGCCAACAGGGTCGATAAGATTCCCGATATTAATAATATTATGTTCCTGGGAAAAACAACATCGAGGACAACCCCCTCGATTCCCTCCCCTCGGACAATGGTTCTCCCTGCTTTAACTTTCCTAGTAAAAAGAAATGAGGAAAGAAAAAAGTAAACCAAGAAAAGAAAAGCCAGAAATAAAATAAGTTGATTGACTCATTATTTTGATATACCGTGTGAGTCAAAAAAAGTTTACACCTAGAAAATTGCGAATTATTTTAAAAATTATCTATATGAACAGTAAATTATTATACATCTTATGAAAAAGCGTTTTATCCCAAATCATTTGGTATCATTTTTGTGTGGTATTTGTTCACGCTTGGATGAACAGGAGACATTGTTTGCGTTTACAGTGCGTCCCAGAAAAAACGAAACCGAGAATTACCGATGTTGCATCCTCTTTCATTGGATGCGATTCATAATTATGATTCATATTTCACGCATGATGGATTTTAAAAAATTTGAAGAAAGGATATCAAAAAGTCATTTGGCGGACGGTATCTGAATTTCAAAGAGAAAATCACATTTCTAGAAAGTTTATTTTCTGCCCTTTCATATGACACCTCAATCAGGAATATGAGCCAGGAGTAACAAAGTTCTGTTTGTTTAAAGTAATGCTTGCATTTCCACATTTTTATTAAACGAATCCGTTCCACAGCCTGTCTGGACTAACAACAAAGAAGACGAAAGACATGGCATGGCTGATCGTCAACGAAACGGAGTTTATTGTTGCCTTACAAATAATTGCCTTATAAATTGCCTTATAAATAATTTATGTGTCATTTATTAATTATAATTGTGATTAAGTTATGATAAAATATCGATAATTAATTCTCGGTTTCGTTTTTTCTGGGACGCACGTACTGTATATTATAGCGCGTGCGATCGAGCAAACGATGCAAAGGCAGAAAACGTAAGTCCCAATCAACAAAATACTAACAAATACGAACGTGGAGTATAACAAAAGTATAAAAACGCTGACTTTATTTGTAAATCAATGCACAAGTAGTTGGTAAGTCACCCGTCGGGTCACGCGACTGCAGATCACAAGGTACGGGGTTCAAATCCCAGGCCGGCACTAAAGTCCTTTGCCACTCTCCACCCAGGTGTAATGTAGTTTGCTCAGCATTGTGAGCGTCTATTACATGGCGCCTTTGAGCAACAATACTGAAGATGAACTTGAGAATTTCCACCAAAAATAGAATTTGATGCTAAATACGGTAATCCGTTAGGTCCATCTAATTTCTTGTCTATGTATCGTGCCGCCCTATTTAAACATTGAATTAGAAATATAACAAAATATACATCCATCCCCCCCCCCCCCCCCCCGCCATAACAAGCATAATTGTCGGAGTATATAAACCAGTATGGAGTTGTAAAAACAACCTATGAGACAGGTTGGCGAGATGAGTAAAGCTGGTAAAGAGAAAGGTTAGGAATGTTCATGAAAGATATAAAGTTACGTTCGCAACAGACGCAAACAAAATTCTTGCCCCTTAATTTATTTCCGAAGCCACAAAAAGCCAAGTGCTGCTCCCCTTCCCGAACTTATGACCCGAAACATCGAGGTCAGTTTACCCCGGCGGCGCCGTGCATGATAAACAGATAGGGCTCGCTCGGAGTCGACACACAACATTTGTGTGTGTTTTGTACGTAGGTTTTGTATAGAATTCGTGAGTGAGTGATCCCTGTGTTATACTTGGTCAGCGGAAACTGTGGATTTACATGTCACAAATTACAGCTTGTTACCCCTCGCATATCCTTCAGGTAAGAAAAATATAGATGTATTATGAGTGTATCTGAATATCTGCTGGCATTGGTCCCTATAGATTATCACAAATACAGAGAAGGAAAGAGAAAGTGCGATTTCCGTAGAGATTAACCCTCACGATTCGGTGCATGAAAAGCTGCACGATTAGCATGGTGTAGTCCCATGTATGAGATTAAGATGAGGGCTAGCTACTCTGCTAGGGTCCATCACTTTTGTATTATTGTATCTACGAATTCAACGTTGCCTTTGCGCTGCACGTTTGTAATCAAGGTCCGACTTCTACCACTTAAAAGAAAAAAAAAAGAAAATTTCTTGTATATAAATTAGAACGGCACTGATGTGCTGCCTCCCGTGAATTGGTGCCATCCGGCCTGGCCCTGCTGCCTTTTTTGCTGGGGATATGACCCCCCCCCCCCCCCCGGGAGGGGGGGGGGGGGTATAAAGATTGGGTTTGGACGGGGGGGGGGGGGGGGGGCTGTGCTGTGCTGCTAAAGCCTCGAAACTATTACCCATTTTTTAAAGGCTATTTCCTGGGATTTTTCACAAAGTAAAGGCAGTCTATTTTTATTGCTAAAATAAAATTAAAAACAGTTGCTTTCATTCGATTTCATAACAATGGCAATGACCATCAATATTTGCCCAAAACTTAAAATGTATTTAGAACGTAGTGATTCTGGCTTAAAGTCGTTGCAGAGTAAAACGTGAACTTCTTTTTTGTTCATAATTTAAAAAAGTTATTGACTAAATAATTTAGACCATTTTCACAAAACTGTCATGACATAAGTTTGAAAACAAAAGAAAACTAATTTGTGTTAGACCCTTATTTACTCTTTAAAAAAAAATATTCATTACAAAAAGTTTTTTGAGTAGGCTATACTTCATAACAAAAAATGAGGAGGGGGGCATATTCCACAACTAATATACTAGTTACACTATTGTCTTTGAGTTTAATATCCAGACAAATAAGTGCAAACACATTGTTTAATTGTTTCTAGAAAAATATAAAAATTTCTATCTTCACACAGGATGGCGAATATTCAGCAGATGGCTGGTGGTGTGTATGATACAAGCAGGGTTGGCCAAGGGGGCATGAGTGGTGGTATGCCCAACGTACCTCCCAACATGCCACACAACATGGGTCCAGACATGGGCGGCAACATGGGTGGGACTCCTGGCTCTATGATGCATGCTCCTGTTCCGTTTGATTGTTCAGACATAGACTCTGATGATATCAGTGTGGATGAACAATCTGAGGGTGGTGGCTCGGATATCGAGAAAACCTACACAAACTTGGACGGGAGCAGGAGGGAGATGTTCAATTCCACCATGATCCAGCAAGCATTTGCGCAGAGCATTGGACTAGGATTGGTTCAGCAGGCTGCCCAACAAGCCGCAAGGCAGGCTGCTGATATGGGTTCACATTCACAAGGTGCTTCTCACAGTCACATGCCCTTTCATGGTCTTCAGATGCCTCCACGTGCCCCGCCTCCGCACATTGCATCCACAGCAGTAGCAGCATCTGCTGCAGCTTCATCAACACCCAAGGGCAGGAGTGAGCAAGCCAATCAGCCATCAGGATGGACTCATCAAGTCAGGGCTACACCAGCTCCACCATTCAATGCTGTCCAACCAGGACCTGGTGTCTTGTTTCCACCTGGTACACCAGAGCTGAATTACTTTAACTCACTCTTCCCCGAGTTGCTCATTGAGCGATTGATGATAGAGACTAACCGATTTGCTGAACAAAGCCATGCTGATAAAGCCAATGCTCATTGGCAACCACTTGATCTGACTGAAATGAAAGCTTATCTAGGTATTCGCATCTATATGAGTATTCTAAGCCTCCCTCATCAAGATATGTACTGGTCAACAGATTGGCTTTTTGGTAACCTGGCTTGTTCACAGATCATGCCGAAGAATCGCTTTCAGAACATTGCAAGGAACTTTAGTGCGAATGACATGACCACTAACCCACCTGTGACTGCACCGGATCACGATAAGCTTCATGCTATTCGCACCGTTCTGGACACAGTCTTACACACCATTAAGGATACATACCATCCACACCAGAATCTGTGCATTGATGAAACAATCATCACTTACAAAGGCAAGTTAGGTTGGAGACAGAGATCAGCTGATGGTTCGACGGTAGGAATCAAAGTGTGGATGAGAGCAGATTCAACCAATGGCTATGTGAATGACTTTCAGTTTTACACTGGTAAATCACAGACAGGTAAAGTGGAAGGTGGTTTACCAACAAGAGTGGTGCTAGATCTCACAAAGGATCTTCATAATACTAATGCCATCATCAACATGAAAGGGTTCTTCTGTAGCCCTTACCTTCTGGAGAGGCTCTTTGACTTGGGGATCAGGGGTCGAGGAACTGTCAAAGCTGACCGTAAGGACTTTCCAGAGGCTCAGCTTGGGTCCAAGTCCTTTACTCAGCATGGTCAATCCGCAGTTGTTCAGAAAGGCAATACTTGCGCATACGCTTGGAAGGACAAGCGTGTTGTTCATGTGCTGTCAACGGCAGATGATGCCACGGTGACTGACAATGTGACTAGGAAGCAGCGAGATGGCTGGGTGAAGCCGGTCCCTTGTCCCCAAGCAATGTCTTACTGTAACAAATACCTGCATGGTGTCTCGCATGCCAACCAGCTCCGTCTTGAGTATCCTTCCTCTCGAACCTCCAACAAATGGTGGCACTATCTCTTCTGGTTCATCTTTGACACATGCATGGCCAATGCATACATCATCATGAAGGAGACCTACATGAACGCAAACAATGGCTCCCTGGCTGGAACGCGCAAGATGTGCACCTTGGAGTTCAAGAAGAATCTTGCCAAGCAGCTGGTAGCACCGCAGATGATGACTGGCAAAAAGAGGAAGAGCCCTGATCGCAGCAACAACTCCCCTCTCAAGGTGAAATTTAAGAAGGTGAAGGCCAAGTCACCAAAGAGTGACAAGAAAGGTGATAAGAAGAGCGATAAGAAGGATTCCAAGTCCAAATCAAGGCGCAAGCGTACACCTAAGAAAGCCAAGCTTGCCGATACCTCTGCAGCCATGTTCTATCCCATGCAGGACGGTAGCTTAGGAGCACCTATTCATGAACATGAAGCAACAGTAGGTATAGATGCACTGCATGATGAAGTAGCTCAAGAAGGATTGTCTGGTACATCCACAGAATGAAAAGCATCTCGTATTTTGTGTGTTTTCCATTTTCCTGAACTTACAATTGAGTATCTTCAAGGAAAGTTTCAAATCTTGTAGGCTGATGACAATGTACATGTATCACACTTTTTTATATTCAATACTGCTTTGTAGACATTTAATATATTGGCAAAAGTTGGTAGTCCTAATATGTCTGTATTGACACATATTCATGAACTCGTACTTCAATACATGAATTTGATATTATGTACAGTCAGGTACATGTACATGTACATTGATATAGTGTAAACAGAGAAATAGAAAAACTGGGGTCTACAAATCTACATGTAACTTTATTCTGGATGCCTCAAATTACGCTAAAATTATCCTGACATAAAAGAAGGGTAACTGTGTACAACACTTGCCTGATTTAAGTTCTTCAAAATGTCACATTTTTACAAAATATTGCTAAGAATCATGCCTTGAATATTTTGCAATGTACTCTGTGTCAATTCAAAAGCACATTTGTACCACATTTTATAATTATGAGCACCTTGAAACTGAAACTGAAGATCATGCAAGTTAAAGACAAATTAAAAAAAAAAATTGATGGTAAAATAGAGGGAAATAAATGCAATAATTAAACATGGATATTGGACAATTAAACCTGATTTTATAAAAGGAGAACGTCGCATTTATGCTACTGTCTTCAAATAATATTTTCTTTCCATGTGGACAAGTCCTAACAGTATTGCTGATTTGGACTTTGAAAGAGTAAGTTTGGGAGTACAAGGCAATCCCCAAAACTTTTAAGAACTGTAATACTGAAACATGTTATAAAATGGTCATAAATATTGCAATTCTAATCAAAGTAATTCACTGACGGGCAATTTGTTACATTTAAAGTTTTTAAACTTACCTTTTCTTATTCAGGAGGCCCCGATTTCTTTACCTTCAAATTCTTTGTTATGATCATGTTGTCTTGACATCATGTAATATTATGTAATAATGTAATATTGCCAATATGTATTGCGATGAATAATGATATCTCCTCACTATACTGTTCTCAACCACCGGAAGTTTATAATTTTCAACATTCTGCTATTACATGAACCTACCTGTAATGTATTTATTTCCTTTTTATCCATCTGCAAAGTGTAATAATTGGTGCTAACACTACAGCTCTTCATAGTGGACACAATAAAAAGTAAACAGAGTAAGCGAGTACAAAATAATTGCCAAGTTGTGTTGGTGCTAACTATATGAAAATGTGAAATAACAGAGATCTTCAAGGATGTCCTTATACATGCACATAGATTTAGATACTTGAATTTGAATTTGAATTTATTAACAACGACACATCACAATAATGACAATACATTATATTATGAATATCATACAATGCAAAGAATAATACTGATACATGTTGTATACATAACATAAGAGTAATGTTGATTAAACAGTAATGGTTTTCATTTTATGTACTGTTGTTGTATCCCGGCACTCTAAATCAGGGTTGGCTACTATTCTCTCTTCTTTTTTTTTGGAGAGGTGTCTTTGTGTTGGATCCAGGAAAATTTGGTCCTCAAAAGGTGGTGTTTTTAACATTTTAATTTAACTGTACAGAAATTGATTTACTGGAATATTTCTTGCAAAACTGTCAAAGCAGCATATTTATTAGAGTTCTAAGCCTAGGATTGGACTGATATATTATCTTCTGTTCTCTTTCTTTGACAATGTTGCTCAATCTTTGGACTCCTTCAGGGGTGATAGTGAGCACTAAAAAAAAAAAAAAGTTTTTTGTTTTTCCCTCAACCACGCCCCCCTTGAGTAAAAAAAAAAGAAGAGGATTCGCGGGGAAAAATGGCATCCAACAACATTCCCCCCTTTCGAGTAAGAAAATTGGGGAAAAAAAAAAAGATAAAATATGGAAGAAGAAAAAAATTGTTAAAAAAAAAAAAAAAAAAAATCTGGATTTTTTTATTTTTTTATAAATCGGGAAGCAAAAAAATCGGGAAAAAATCGGGAAACCGATTTAAATCGGGTTTTTATCAGGCCTGCTCCTTTCAGACTTTGCATTTCTTACCGCATAATTATGAATGTATAGAGTT
Source organism: Strongylocentrotus droebachiensis (assembly GCA_035222895.1). NCBI lineage: Eukaryota > Metazoa > Echinodermata > Echinoidea > Camarodonta > Strongylocentrotidae > Strongylocentrotus > Strongylocentrotus droebachiensis. The sequence continues at coordinate 44,390 of JAVYIG010009075.1, read as the reverse complement.
TTTTAGTGCAACACTGGTGGGATTTTGTTGTACTGTAAGGAACGAAAAAATTTGCATTAGTTGATAACAAAAAACACAAAGTTCAACAAGTAGAAGCATAATGGCAGTTTTTGCAAAAGTAAAAATCTCATCTGATTTTCTGTCCACACTGTGATTACATACATGTGTGAAAAATGAAGTTTATCAAAACTTGGCATTAAAGCAGTGCTGATAGATGATTTTACATGTAGGCAACTTTTTCAGAATTTATATCGGCTGATTGAAACGTTTCATTTTCTTCCGTCCTCGTAGTCCGTACATGATCCAAGTGTAAGCTATGCTAGACTTGGGGGTTTCTGGGAAATCATGTACCTCTAATCTCTTGTATGTTTCAACAGCTACAATGACCTTTTGAACCTTAGGGGATTTTTAATGGCATGGAATTCATGTAACACATACAGTAATGCAATGGACAACCCCCTCCCCTGACACTTTTCATGTTCAGCATGTTTTAAGGTACACATCTAGAGGCTCGTACTACATGTGAGCTGGTAAAATGGGCAGTTTAGTAAATTAGAAACAGGCAGATGTTGATTTTCAATGTCCTTATATATACTGCTCACTGTAAAAAATTGAGTTGTCACATGATAATTTTTGATGCTGTAAGCCATGCTGAAAAGTAAGCAAATTAGCAAAGATTTGAATTTGATGCAATGCACACAAATTTAATGACCACCTCTTACTATCTCTATCACTTGAGGAGATAGTGTAGACAATGTTCTTTTTGTGGGATTTTTGCTGGAGCCATCCACAGATTTATGATTCCATATATACTGTAAAAGGGGGTTATTCAATCCGTGCGCACTGTATCAAAATCAAATGCAATCTTTTAGTTTTTTAGCAACTCGTAACAATGAAGGTAATCACGTGGTAAACTCAAATTTTGACAATGAGCAGTTTATAAGGACATGAAAATCAACATTTACCTGTTCCTTTCTCGATTTTTCAATCATTCAATTTGGTACAAATTATAAAATATTGCCTCTATCACTAGAAAACCTTTCATAGATCACTTTGAAATGACATGGGATTACTGAGATCCACAAAACAATTGAGAACATGCTATCATGCAAATTACAGAATTAGAAAAGCAAGCTCTTTGTATTCATATTTTAGAAAAATTCCTTTTTCAGTATTAACATAGATTTACAATAACAAAGCAATATTTAAATGTGGAACTACTGATGATAAATCAGTTACCGGTAGTTAATAGTGCAGTTAATAGTGTTCTGATCATTGAAATAACAAATTCACTGGTAATTTTGTTGTTCAAAAATGCTTAAAGTAAGATTTGATTAAGTAGTGAGAGTGAGAGGGAGAGGGAGAGAGAAAAAGAAAGGAAGAGATCAAAACACAATTTCATAGTTGGTTAATTCTCATTATAGTCTCCATGAATTTGTGAAAAAGATATTCAAAAAAGTATGTTACATGTATGTACATATGCATGCACATGTATAGACTATAGTGTTAATACTTAGTGGAAGCTGGAGACAATTGATATGTACAATCATGCATACATACTTTGTAAATGTAAATGAACATACATGTAAATATGTGATTACTATTCTTTGTACAATGCTTTTTACATGATACATTTGTTATGAAATGTTAAAAGGATTGAATTTCATATGCACCAACATATCTATAACCATGTATACAAGTCTCTAAATGTACTAAGTATTGCATCTGTAATAAAAAGCTAGTAGTACAGTAGATAATAATCCCCATATTTCTGCATTCTGTGTACTTTTTTGTACTACCATGTGATACATCAATCTGCCATAACGCCACATGGCGGGGTAAAGTAACCTGTCTGGCATTATGTGTTAGACCATCCTAGTCTAGGTACAGTGAACTGTTTCAGAGTGCTTAGTATAGCCAGTGGTGATCTGATATTCCATCTGGTGACATTTGATCATTGACTTGATCTATTTCAATTGGATCTTGCGCTTGGTTGAGGGTCAGACGTGTTCAGGTTAGAAAATGTTTTGACACACTCTCATGCGACAACTGCTCCTTGAGAATTGCTAACACAAACCAAATTCCTAAATTAACCCCTTAGGCCTATACCAAAATCTAACCCAGTCATAACCTTAATTCCACTATCAAAAACTCTATAGTTTTGAAGCATAAAGCACAGAGCATTTGTTGCGAGAGCAAATGTTGATCACCTAGAAAACTGCTAGTTGGTCAAAGCACTATTTTCTTCTTTTGAAGAAAAAGATATGCAGAACATGTTTCACATACATGTAGCACAGCATTGGTAGATTAAGGGGCTTCTTACTTCAGGAATACCAGTTGGTTTCCTCCAATTTGAAGAGACTCCCGAAATGTGGGAGTTCCATACACGTTGTACAATGAAAATATGACTTCTATTTTTTTTTGCCAGGTCGAATTACATCTATGTATTGTAAGAATTCTACACAGAAACATAAACAATAACACTGTAAGCATTGACAGACACATGCAAATAACATTGTGATCAAAACAATCTGTGTTCCACACAGACAATAAGAAACATCACTGTGACAAATACAATCACTCTCTTTTCTCTTCTCAGTTAATACTACGGTCACAAAGGTTCGTACTAACAATAATTTTGTACGAATCTCCCTGTTTTCCCATTGTCTGAAAATCGTTCGTACGGCGTTCGTAGCAGTTTGTAATGGCATTTGTGACCGAGGCTTAACTAAGCTACACAAACTAATGCCAAGGAAAACTGGCAAGACTTGCGATTTGAAATTTATACAAATTCATAGAGATCATGCAGTGCGCTTAATTGTGAAAAACAGAAAATATTACATGTGTTAATCAAAGTAGGCAAAGTGGTGTAACAAAACAACCAGAATTAATTAACAAGCAGTGAGGGAGGTAAAAGTACAGTCTTTCATCTTAAAGGGACTGGATCGGCAGTTTCTATGTGTAGAAGGCCACAATTCGCTGACACCAGACTTGGTGGAAATACCATTAATGGGAGTACAAATCTGCACACAGCAAATCCGTTGGCCAGTCAAAAATTACCCCCTAAGAAAAGCGAAGTGTTACATAAGATCTAATGGTCATAAAACTGAAGGCTAACCCTGGTGATTGACAACACCTGTTATTGGGTAAACACCTTAACGGTGTCGAATTCCCCATGAGAGCCGACTTCTATGTGACTTTAAGAATGGGGTGGGGGCAAACACAATGACCCAAAATTGTAATACATGCATAGGGTATTATTACTATGCAGTTCAGGGTTGAGGACTGGATGAACCAATGTTTTTCTTGGGAGTGTTTTCCACTGTAAGATAGCTTGCATCTTTGCAACTGGAGAGGGTCACGTTAAACACAAAATGCAGGCTTCAGTTATCTGCCTGGGTTGGTTTCTCAGTTTGACAGGCGGATGCTTTACTGCCTGAGCCAACTCGCCTCCTCAAAAGAAAACAGTGTAAATAGGAACAGTTGCAAGACTATAGATTAACATTTTATCTATTACAAATGGAATTTGTAGAATCTTGGAATTCTTTTTTTCACTTCAATGAAAACTAACCATGGTCACATGTGGACATTTAATGACATCATAACCCTTGCTGCATGAGGAAGTAAATGAAGTACAAAAACTGAAGAGATTAAATCAAAATTCCAAGTAATACTCACCTAATGATGAAGTCAACTTCGTTACTGGCGATGGTAATGATTACATCTGGTAGATTCATAGGGGTATCCAAATGACTCTCAATCGTTGCTCTGTGATACATCGGAAGAAACATGCAAGAATTATTTTATGCATTGCCAATTCAAAGAAACGTTGACCCAAAATGCAATCAAAATTTTGAAGAATGAATGTTATATATGTAGTATAACCGAGTTGTACTTCTCATGAAGAAGTTAAAATGCCTATATTTTGTTATGATGATTCAAAGTAACGTTTAAAACGTCAGACAACTGGTATGCACCCGTCTCTTTTCACGTTGTTGAGAGTTCAGGGGGGTGTTTCACAAAGATCCTAAGTTGAACTTATCTCTAACTTGGACTTAAAAGTTATGGAAAGCCATTAGCATCTTTGAAAATATTTTGTAAAAGTTATTTTGAAAGGCATAAAATGTTGATTAAAATCATTCATATTTTCTATCATCAAGGAGATTTCATGTTCTGGATGTGGAATTTATAAAAATTCTAAAATACTTGAATTTCTGCTTTTGAATATATTTTATTTTAAGGCTCCAATGGCTGTCCATAATTTTTTAGTCCAACTTAGTGTTAGGTTCTACTTAGGATCTTTGTGAAACACCCCCCTGGTCAGACTGTGCATAGTCTCACACTGCAGACACTTTTACGCATAACTGACAAGGGTTTATGGTTGCAAACTGTGAAATGGTTAACAAGGGATCTGAAAGATCACGTTATTTCGTACGCCGCTGCAACACTTCGTCAGGTGTTAAAATATATTGAGAGCAAGCGTGTTTTATCCCTTGTTGACCATACATTGGGAGACAAACGAATATCACTAGCGATATTATTTTCGATACTACATCCGCAATGAGTAATATATTAGCATTATGATTTTTTTTTTTACCTCATGGCGTTCTTGAGGAGTTCTGGAAGCATGTAATCTAAAGGCTGGATGATGTACGGGAAAGTGGCTCCAGTGTGTCCATTGATCTTCACACTGGGAGCATAGCCGAACCGCAACTCACATTGTTCTCTGAAAAGAAAAGATAATATAATATGATACTGTCAAGCAGGATTCTTCACATCAGGGCCCTGTCTTACAAAGAGTTGCGATTGATCCAAATCAATCGCAAGTCCTCCCTCTTGTCAATCACAAGTTTGCAGTCTCCTATCTCTTATGTACATAGTTGCGATTGATATCAATCCCAAATAAGTTGCGATTATTATCAACTCTTTGTAAGACAGGGCACAGGAGTACAACCATACCACAATTCAAGTTATTATAACATTCAATCCATTCTGAATCCATCCATGGCAATGCTGCTTTTTTCTTCAATTGCTACGATTTGAGCCGATTGAGGTACAACAATTAGTGTTTGTCCACAAACAAAGTTGGGTCCTTAGAGTTAATAAGAAGAGCTGATGATATGGAGGTGAACCAACTTTTGCTATAGTAACATTTGCTCCTGGTATTACGCTCATATATAGGTTTAGAACTTCATTAGTGAATCAGTTTTAGGATTTAGGTCAAGTTGAAAATGCACTGTTCAGTACAGATTACAGAGTAGCAATTCATCAGTGTTGGAAATTGACGGCAGATGAATAATTAATAATTTTCCCCAGGACAAAGGTTATACAACTGACACTGACAAATATTCTTGTACATGTTTCTTGATCAATCAATAATGTCTCCTTCGTTATGAAACTAAGCATTACCTTGCAAATGACACCCACTTCTCGATCACTTTCTTGAGTGCCATCTTGGTTGCGATGATACCAATAGATTCATTCTGTGGAATATAATAATAGAATAATACAAATCATCTGCTTTATAGAGCCAGAAGGGCATTAACTATGTGTCCAAGCATATTGAGTTAATTTCCTTCTGGCCGTAATAATGAAATAATATATTATAAATGTACATAAATAGTAGAAGAACACAGCTCCATGCATTGCACTGGGCATGCATAATGTGAGCGAAACAATACCGGTACTCAAATTGCCCAACTCAGAGAGAGAAAGACAGAGAAAGAGAGAGAGAGAGAGAGAGTGTGAGAGAGGGGAGAAAAGTCACACACAAAAATAAAGATTTAAGGTATAGGAAAAATTAGACATACAGTTTGGGCAAAAGAAAAATAAAGAAGAGAATAATAAAGCTGAGTAGATAGTGAGTACTGGTATGCCAGATGTAACAAGACTTAAGTGGGATATGGGCATGGTACGCATTTTTACCTTATCTTGATGAAGAAATAGATGATGTTCCGCCAACATCCGGATACCTAGCCGTGAGGTCAGGATGCGATCCAAGAAATTGTGGATTAGACTCTCGTCCTGAAAGTGGAATACAAGCTCATATTAGATTAGCTCTAATTCTCTCTTCTTTGTCATCTGATCTCTGAAAGTCATTCACATTTCTGTCTTTTTATATGTTTTAACAAAACCTAGCATGCAGAGTGATGTCTGATGTGCATGAGCCCAATATACCACTCATGCAGTAGTAAGTTGTTGTATTTTTAAATAGAAAACTTCAAGAAGGGATGAGGATGGGGTTGGCAAACCCTGGAGTGGACAAAATGGGCCCATGTTTAATAGCCATTTACATGTATAGAGAAATGACCACTATGACAACAAGTTAGAGTCTACAGGAGCAAAGATCCCTGTACATAAAGACTGCTCATGAGAGACAAGACAAATGGTCTTTGTAGACAGTTGCTCTTTTTGTAATTAATAAAATAATAACTCTGTCTTTAGTATAAAAAAAAGCAAATACCGGTAGCCCCCCCCCCCCCCCCACCAACAACAACAACAACAATTTAAAAAAACAAATTAATGCATAAAAAGTTGTTGTTTCTATTCAGGTGGTTGCTAAATCAGGTTTAACAAGATACTAAGTTCAACAACAACTTAATTAATAGTCGAACTTACCGTGATGTGTTTCCTGCATTCCCTAAAGCCTTCAGCTAGATGTGTTACAACATCTTTGTGGTCATCTAATAGCGTCTTCACCATCTTACAGTACTGTCTCTCTGTGTCCATATCTCGGATCTGTGATGGACATTAAAAGTAATTTATTATCAAATACATTATAGATGTGTTTACATGCACATGTGTAAAGCATGACAGGTGGAAATGTTGTCCTGCATCAATTCTACTTCAAATACATGTCCTACTTTGTACTAGACTCAAATACATGTGTACATTGTAGTTTCATACATATATCAGGATGACAGCCCCCCCCCCCCCCAAGAACAGTTATCTATTGACCAACGATCCCCCCAACAAAACAAAACAAAATGAAATAATTTGTTTTATGTTTTTTTGAAAGGTATAATCGATTATTGATTTACAGTATGATATGATACCCGGTATGTATTTTAACTTTTATAAGTAATATACATACTGTATGTACTTTTTACAGACTTTTTATTGTGTTGAAAAATGCAGAATTAAATCAAATAAACAAACAAACAACGATTCCCTTAAATATACAATTGTTGGGGATAGTTGCCAAGGTGGTACAGGCAGTTTGTCCTAGGAGCATGGGGAGAAAAGTTCTAAGGATTATTCAGTTATAATTTGTAAGTTATACTACATGTTCATGTACATCTTCTACAGTAACATGCTGATTTTCTTTCTTGAAAGGACGGATTGGGTATGCCTCAGATTCTAAACAAAATCCTGGATCTAGCTCATGCTGCAATCATAATTATAAACCTCTGATTATCAAGATATTTATGATTGGAATTAGGAATTTCAAAATACGTTTTCGCAACGGTTTTTATAACACTTCAGTCTATTGAGGAATAATGAGTATGGTAAAACCGGTCACTGAAAGATTTTTACTTTTTTGAAGCACTTCATGATCAATTTGAAGCGCATTCTTTTCTAGGGCTTCAGTTTTACACAATATCACAGACACTGATAAGACGTATGGCCATGCATCTCAGATTGTTACATGTACATCTACATGTAGAAACATTAACAATGCCCGCTTTAAAAACAAAATTTAGGGCTCAACAAAACAATGTGGAGTAGCCATTTCTGTACAATCAATGTTTTATCTAATCAAAACATCAAAAGAATGTGTTGTAGCCATTTCTGTAGAACAATTTTTGTATTAAATATATGGAATATGTTATCACAACATCAGAGCATCAAAACAAAATATGTTGTAGTCATTTCTGTACGATCATTTTTTGTATCTGGAATATGTTATCAAAACAATGTGTTGTACCCATTTCTGTAGATCAATGTTTTATCTGAAATGTCATCATAACATCAAAGCATCAAAACATTGTGTTGTAGCCATTCCTGTAAGATCAATGTTTATCCAATGTACATAATACCTGCATATTATCATAAGCAATGCACGTCAAGTAAAATTAAATGAAAATGAGACTGCATCAAGTCGATGACACAAAAACAAATCAAATCAAATGAAATCTAGCACCTAAACACAATTGGTATTGTATAATATCTAAAACTGAAAGAGCATTGTATGCAAAGTGCTTTGTTTGTCTACCTTGACCTAGAAGTACTAGTCGATAGAACTGAAATTCAATTGAAAGTTGTACTCCAAATTTGTACAGTACATGTAATTCAAGTAATATATTTTATTTCTGTATTTAATTTGATCTACATTGGTCAAATGTATCAACAATAACATCTGGCACACACTATAAAACTCTCTCAAGTTCCTTAAATCTTCAACAGTACACTTCAAGAAAAGGCTGACAATATGGTTGGGTTGTATGTACAGGAATACCACCAACCCAAAGTGAACATACATGTACTCATGCTCTCACCATTTAAGATCATAATTCAATTTTTCATTGATTTTTCCTTCAGTTGATGTGTGCAAGCTTCCTAGGAATACCTAGATATACACAAGACCTTGAACCTAAATTCAATTCATAACAAGAGCTTGGGGGTATATCATATCCTTTGTCTAACTGCATGATGCGGAAAATTTTATGAACTCTTGGAGATGTGGCTGACTGATTTTTTCCCAATAGAAATTGTGTCAAAAAATGAATTCATGGTAAACATGGAGTCACCTATTGAAAAGGATGTTGGAAAGAATTACAAACAAATTACTGTACATATACTGGTATAGAGCTGAATTTGAATTTTTGATGTATGAAATAAACTGTGGTTTGAAATGGCTACCGGTACTTCAAAAATTGCCATAAAAAAGGGGGTAATAGGTTTCACTTGTAATGAAAGCTCACAAAGCTACATGTACTGTACATGTACATGTACCTTGTAAGTTGTAGGAAACTTTGTAAATTTACAGACTTCGGCGCTAGTGTAGTTCCGTATCCGTTTTTTTAGCAGTCTCATATCCATTCTTAGCAAAGGAATTTTAGCCCAATTTTTTACTAATTTTAATCATAATCATATATTGCTTTTTCCACCTGAATTTGGATCACATCTGACATCGGGAAGCCTCCGTTTGGGGCCCTCGATGTCGACGTCGTCGCTCAGTACCGTCTCCGCGCTATAGCTTTGCAACTCAAACTGAAACTATCAGTCTAAAATTATGCAAGCTTCTCGTATAGTTTATGGTATCGTGCATGTGCGTAATACCATAAAGCATACGCGAAGTTTGCTTAATTTTAGACTGATAGCTTCAGTTTGAGTTGCAGAGCTAAAGTGCGGAGACGGTACTGAGCGACGACGTCAACATCGAAGCCCTAAACGGAGGCTTCCCGATGTCAGATGTGATCTAAATTCAGGTGGAAAATGCAATATATGATTATGATTAAAAGCAGTAAAAAATTGGGCTAAAATTCCTTTGCTAAGAATCGATATTAAAATGCTAAAAAAAATGCTAAAAAAAACGGATACGGAACTACACTAGCGCCCAGACTTCAGGGTTTTCAATGTAGAATACACGGATAAATCCTTGATGTACCATAATTTATATTTTTCTACTTCGTCTTTGTAATAGTTCATTTTTCTTGTATCGCCTGATATGTACATGTGCCAGTTATTCTGAAATGCATTGAACCACTTGAATGGCATAGCTCTTAATAAGAGTCTGCTGTTTCAGCACAATTTATGCTATGAAATTCAAAGAAGCCAAAACTGCAAAATGATTATTGTTGTTACATTTGTTTTTGTTATCATGTGTACATACACTTTACTTGCTGCAATGAAATTCAAAGAAGCTACCTCTTCTTTACAAAAAAAATGTAAAAAAGTATAAATGAAAAAATGATGAGAACTGATTGTACATCACATCATTACAACTGAGCCGGATCCAGGGGAGCGTGGGGAATGCACTGCCCCCTCCCCCTTTTCCTTCCGAAAACAAATAGCAGGAAAAAAGTTAAGAAAAATAAAATAAATTATTCAGAAAAGCCTCACAATGTACCATGAAGCATCTTAAAATTCAACATTTTCTGGGAATTTAAGCGGGCCTCGGACCCCATGCAATAAAGGCTTCGGGCTCCAAATTTCGTAAATTTCATCCCCCCCTCCCCCCCACTCCTTCGCCCCTGTACACAGCAGTGTGTGGCTAGAACAAGTACTTATACACTGTAGTTAAAGTTAATAAATCCATGGCTGGATCATGATGTAATACATGTACCTGTTTATTTGAGATGGTACAGTACATGTCGAGGTCAGCACTGGCAGGAGTACATGCATTTCATTACACTTGAAACTCAATACAAAGTAATGTACAATGTATGTAAACAATACTCCATTAGATACTCCATTAGGCAGTAAGACGCAGGTAACCTATTATGCGGGCTACATGTAGTACGTACAAATAGAAGAACTGTAAACAAGTGTAAATTGTAAACTATAAATTGTGCTAATGATTTTCTACTTCATTTATTCATTTTTCATACTCGTTATTTGTCAAATTATTCATACATGTACCTTTTAGTAAATTTGATGATTTTTTAAAATATTTTTCCTAACTCAAGAATGAAAGGTGGACTGGTTGAATAAGGCCAAATAAAAAAAAAACATGTTTAGCGTCCTGTTTTTTCGAAAAATAGTAAGGAGGGGGCCCTTTTTTATTTTTTATTTTTTATTTCAAAATGGCCGCTCAAAATGGCCGCTCGGTACATTTTCCCTGACAGTCGGGGCTATTTTTTTTCAAGATGGCCGCCGACAATTTTTTTTTTTTTTTAAATCAGAAATAGAGCCATTTTAGCAGTGTTTTTCATGTTTTTTTTCTTTCAAAAAAAAAAAAAAAAAAATAGAAGGCGGCCCCCAAAAAGGAAGCGGACGGGGATGCTAAACATGTATATTTTTTTAAATGGCCTAAGGGCCTTTGTTGAATATTGTTAGATGTTTACAAGCTTTAATGTGTTGCATTCTCAAGAAAAATAATTCAGGACAAATCTATTTTAACGCACTTATAAATATAAACAAAGTTTGGTTTAAAGGGTAGGCCTACATGAATAATTCAAATGGTAATGTAGTATTTATGACATGAATGTTTCCAACCATATCCCTGCAAACATTAAGCTTATGAACATCCACTGTGGCATGTCTGTATGCACTTGTACACATTGTTTGAAAATTCTACACAACAGAACAGCACCAAGTACATGTACACAACACACAATCAATCCAAGGATATCAAATAAAGCATATTTATTATAAACCTTTTAAAAATACTTCTCATAAAGGGCAAATATGTACGGTACGTAGAGAAAAGACAAACATTTTCCTCATTTGTTTATATACATACATGTATATTTGCAAAATAGATACAGGTCTGTAAATTACAGAAAAATATTTTCATTTTATATTCACTGCACTTTTCACAATCAATTTAGAAATGTTATAACAAGGTGGTTTCATCACTATGAAATAAGGAAAGTTAATAAGCAGACCCAACAAACACTGTTAAATATGGGTGGGGGCAGGCGTATTTGGGGCTTTCACTCTGTGCAAACAAATTGTTAAACTTTAATACACACCTGGGTCAAAATGTGTACCCAGCCAAACTAGAGAACATTTGATTTTCTTTACTGTCTCTATTTTTCTGTTAGGAGAACTTATGCCACTGAAAAATGTGTGTGTGCGTGTGTGTGTGTGTGAAAGAGACTGTTTCTCCCTACTTCCCCCCTCTCCAAATGTTCAACATACATGTACACAAGGTGACGGAATATTCAATCTTTTGAAATGATTATTAATATCAGATTCGTAAGGTTTACAAGCATTCAAATTTTAGCGCTGGAAATTTGTCATCTTTGGTGATATAAATACACCTGGACACTCATACAAAAAGAGATACAAGCATGAAGAACTTACCGAAGGAAACTCTGAGAGAAGGTGGAATGCTCGGATGTAGAGTTCGTGAACATGAAGGATTGTGGGATTGCAGCCAACAATGAAGGGTAGACCACGGAATTCCGCAATACGATGGGCTACCCTCACAGGGAGCTCCTTGTGTAGATACTGGGCACTCCTCTATAACGTAACACAAAACATAAATTTACGTTAGCAGTGCACTACCAAATTCCAAAAGACAGTTAAGAATAAGACACAAACTACTTTTAAGTCCCTGGTGAAAACAAGTGTGCCTCCTTTTTTCCTCCCACATTATACATGCATTATTTGTGCTCTTTCAATGAAGTTCCTCTAAAAAAATAATACAAAAATAAAAAGTGATATCCCTGCACTGTCCCACTAGGCAATTATTCCTGTCATGAAAGTGCCCCCCCCCCCCCCGATCCAACAACCCACCCCAATCACTGATAATAATAAACAAATAACAAATATCATCTTATATTACAGTAAATGGTCATTGCCATTATTCTAATCACATTGTGCTCTTTCAATGAAGTTCCTCTAAAAATTAAAAATTGAATAAAAATGATATCCCTAAACTGTGCCACCAGGCAATTATTCCTGTCACATCCAACAACCCGACCCAATCACTGATCAATAATAATTAAATACCATCCTATATTTCATTAAAAGGTCATCATCACAAAACAACCACACGAAAAGATTTCTAGACAGGCTCAGTGAGGCTCAGTGAGGCTTCAGGCATCAAGGCATATTTGAAACTCATCTCTGCGTAACACGTATGACAAATTTGATAAAAGGTGTTACTTCGGTCAATATTTTCTGTTTTTTAGGGATGCACAGTACATGTTCCGAGCCTGTTTCTGTAAACAATAAATAATTTGCATTTTCAAAATGGATTTTGTAAACAATAACAAATTTTGCTTGCTGATTTTTCTACCACTCTCTCATTGACCTCCATGTACTGTACATAATCATGTGACTTACCAATAGATGGTTGCCATCAGGTGACTTGCCAGTGTAGAGGAGTGTGGCTGGTGTCAAACGTACAGAGGGCTGACAAAAGAACAGAACAAATTCTTACCGGATTATGTCTGGAAAAGTTGCCTGTCAAAACAGGTGAGATTTGGAGGGAATGTATGTGTACGTATATAAATTCATATTGAAAGGTCACAAGAGTGCATTCTAAGTGGCTCTCTACATGTATCTTGCTATCCTAATATCTCAGGAAGACAGCAATCATTTGAGGTACATACAATATACATGTTGTACCTCAACAAAACTATCTGCATGTTTTGAGAGATTACCTCATTGCACTATGGGGTTACGAGGTAAAAAGTTAAAACATCAAAAGGTTAAAACATAAAAATATGCTTTTGGTTTTGTTATTGCAACCGTGTAAAATAAAAAAAGCCCAACTTGGTGCTAGCACGCACAACCACAGAGGAGTAATCCTGATTACAGTTTTTGCCAAGTGGATCAAAGGTCACTCGAGTTCAATTGAAAACGTGGCCTTTTATGATCATATATTACAAGGTCCATTAGGGATATTATTTCAAATAACATGTACATTTTGTTATGACTTTGAGTGGTTAGTTACCATGATGATTCCTACAGAAACATAATAGAGATATCAACATTTTTGTTCTTCTAATTTTACAATGAACATATTGTACGTATGTAAATGTTCTGGTTATTTTTTTATTTCTTTCAGCTTCAATTATGTTGGTTCCAACCTCAAAGACATTATTAATATTTTAACATCACTTAATTATCTTTTGAAACTTTGAAACTGTGGTAACTTGTCTTATAGTGTAATATCCAACATTCATGTACCTTTTTTGCTGCGACATCGATTGCACTTTGGTTGTAAAAGGACACAACTGGCCTTGACTTTTCCTTTGCTGGGCTGTAATCGTGGACAGCTGAGTAGTTACTTTGTGGACGGTAAGAAGTAATAGCAATACTCCTGCTGTATGAAGCGCTCTTAAAACTTAAAGCCTGCTTGAAGACTAGTTGATTTGCTTTCATCGTTGATAATGCCATCTCTGTTGCTTTGTGGATGTAAAATTCAATCAAAATTCCATACAGAAATCAAACAGTTATCACTATATTCCAGAAGGGTACCAAGTCTAAATCATCCAGAGAATAAACTTGTTCCATGGGCTAGTAGAGATTAGCATCAATTCTAAATGGTCCTCTGCTCCATGAATTGGCCTCACTCCAACATAAAGAATAAGATCAATGACTTTCCAGGAACATTTGACTATCACTTCCTGTCATTAATAGAAGCTGAGCGGCTGGATACCTGATAACAAAACAGAGAGATACATGATGTACAGATCTGTAGAAGAGTAGCAATAGTGAATAGTTCTAGATCCTAAGTAGATTTTTAAAATCTCAAAAAGACATGGGGCACCTTTGTTTTTGTGGAGGAACCGGTGTCAAAATATTAATAGCCACCTTTTCAATTTTTCATGGTACTTGTAAGTTGTAAAAATGACTCATCATTTGATCTCATATTGTCTGATTTTGCCCGATCCGCCCGCTGGCAATGCAAAAAACGGAATCCGCCTAATAAAATAACCCCAATTCATCGTCTATTTTTATGAGTTGTCCGTCTTCCTGAGGATTTATCACTCATTACGTGAAAGTCTCTGTACAAAGTCAATGTAAAATGCATCAAGAAAATCATTGTGGATCGCAGAACCAGTTCAGAATCGTCAGCAAAAAAAGAGAAAAATTACGAAGACAATCCTCTTTTGTGCGGACGATCCTTATCTTTGGACCAGCGCCCCTACTGACTGTTTTTAATCCAAGTCAGCTACTGAGTGAGATACATGTAGATACTTGGGGCTGGAGTTGAGGTTTGACTGAGTAACTTTGATTTTGAGTTTGACTTATCAAATTGTTCTTCTTAGGTAGATCAGGGATATGTGAGTTTAAATGGATATACCGTCTCGAAAGAATTTCCCGAGGGAAAGATATTGAAGATTAACTTGGCTTAACAACAAGTAATGTAACCCTCTTCAGCCATCAAATCCATCAACAGCCGCCCTTATCAGACCACAGATGCCCTCTGGCGATCCAAATGTTACGAAGTGTTACGCAACGCCGTCTGCTTCCCTAAGCTCTCCAAACACTTGGTCGTAAAAAAAAGGCTATGAAGCCATGCGAGTCACCGAGAAAATGACGACATACGCATTGAAGATGTATATAGCTATAACATATAAAATACAGAATCAACAACGTATGGCACCATGCAACCTTCTATTGGTTATCAAATACTTTCGCTGTGCTCGGATAACTCTACTGAAGACGTAGCCATCTGAACCAGCGAAATCGACCAAGGAAATCGTGAGTTAGAGTGAATGCAAGTTTCTCATCATCATCACGTTCTCTTCTAATTATTGACATTTTCCGAAAGTTTCCGAAATTTTTACATAGCTAGGAAGGTAGTTCATAAGTTTATCTCTTAAAATAACTAAACAAAATTGTGTTATATATTTGCGCATTTGGTTTAATGAGGGTTAGAAGTTGTCAATTCATCACCACTTTTCACCCCGATTACGGGCCGGCGACGCGAAAGCCGCCGTGCTCGCTGGGCTGTACATGTACATGCTGGATGTTGTTGGTGGAAACACACATAGCTGCATTACTACCCTGGCCGTGTATTAAAAGTTGTGCTGTTGATTCTCAACATTCCAAACACCACTGTACAAAACTCAACTGATTTCATTCAAGGCAGTACTTTAGTGACGATTGATGACACCTAAAGAGCATTAAAATACAATTTGTTCAACTTCCCGATGTTAGGAGAATAATTTAAAAATTAAAATTGTGAGTCTACTGTCAAACTTGCCGATCAACCGCATCGGGATGCTTATGTGCATTTGTATGTTGTGAGTGTATTGACTATTCATGTACATTCTGGTTCGCTGCAACGAATAAGATTTTCTGTTGATGAAATTTAACACGTGCATAACTTGTATATTGGTCTCCAACTTCCCATACACCAGGCTCAAGAATCAAATCTTCCTCAAAATCAGTCAGAAAGTTTAAATCGTCGCCTACCAAATACTCTTCCCTACTGTACACCGCCATTTTTGTCCATAGCAGCCGATGTGTATTTCCAACAATGCATTTCGCGAGCCCTAGATCTATGTCACTCAGTTTCGGAAGTGAGATTTACGAGCTGTGCGGTCTGGGTGGGGGATTAAGGGGATTATGATAGGGGGAAAAAAGACTCTCGGTGCAACGGTTATCTTCAAAGGGGCCTCTTAGATGCGGAATCCATTTAACTCACAACCCCTGGGTAGATCTAGATCTAATTTATTTGAAAAATTTGGCACACTTACTTTTTCATTATCATTACATTATAGGCCCGGTCTAACAAAGTTAAATCTAGAGGCTATGCAGAAAAATGTAACATTTATCAGGGCCTAGTCCTAGATCTAGAAAGCAATATAGTCTAAAGGAGAATCCTCGCTAATTTTCAAGTCAAGTTTTAGCTTGAAAAACATGGGGTTTTCCAGCGCCAGCTATAGTCTATAGCTACCCACTTTCCTTGTACCAAACTCCAACATGCACCAGCATGCCATTGCCATGTCAGCAAGGGCAAGGCAACGGCACGGCACGGCACGATCGCGATGCCCATGCTCCCGCACGGAATGGACCGAGCGATAACGGGCAGTACAATAGCCACTGCACTGCCGTGAATGTGACGACGGGTTCCCATGTTTGGATAATTAACTCACCCTAAACTCTTTATAATTAACATTTTATACACTTAACTATCCCATTAAGCCATAAATAATTAAAAGACACTTACCTCACACTATATCTGTATGACCCAACTGATGAAATTAGGGCTATTTCATGGAATTCCCACGAAAAGATTTTCTGTAAAACCAAAGTGTTGTTGTTAGGGCTCCCTCTACAGTTTTAATTTCCGCCACTCGAATTTATAAAAACAAGGTCGGGTCAGACATAACAAGGAACCGGGGGTTCAGGGGGTGGGGGTCATCAAAGTTCTCTAGAATCGATTTCGATCTTGAATGCTATTCAAATAATCTTTATAAATATGATGATTTTTATTACTACTCTGATTAAATTAAGATAAACCAACAAACATCTAATAAAAAAAACCAGGGGCAGATCCATTGGCAGCAAGGCCGAGCCAAAATAATAGGGGGCCGCGGTCAAAGTGAATCAGCCAGCTAGTAAATAAAAACGGGGGGGGGGGGGGGGGGGTAAGGAGCACTATTTGTGAGACAAGCCGAATCAGCCAGCCGGCCAATCAGGGGCGGGTCCGTTTTCTTTTTTATTTAAAAAAAAAGTTAAATTTTGCTGTTTTGGGGCCAGGGGAGGGGGCCCAGATCCACCACTGTCAAAAACATCACTGCTATTAAAATATAGGAAAAAGCCCCACACAGCACAACTGTTTGAATAACCTCCGGCCTAGCATATAGCAAAATATCATTTATTTTGTTATTGTTAACTTTCATCCTGTTGATTATGTATTCTGTTATTTTTTCTGTTAGCTTTCCTTCCTCAATGGTTTGGCTCACGCTATACCACCAAGGGTATATGTATAGCAGCATGGCATATATAATTCAAATGAAGCAGGCACCACACAGAGTAATTCTTTAAATATCACATTGCAACATTTAATTTCTTTATTCTGTTCTGTTAAATTCTGTTTCAAATGTCACATATCTTACCAGTACTCTTACATTACACTACAATTGCACTACCAAGAGATATTACATTGAATGTATACATATACATCTACATATTCAGCCACTATATATCTATACTGCAAATCATACATCATGTTTAACATAATTTAAAAAGCCTAATATTTATATCATTGAAATATGCAAAAATCATTAATGATAGAACAGAAATATTAAAGGCAATTTTATTCACGACACAAGAATAGCAATAATGATGATGCCTGTGTGCAGTATACATAATTGCAATTTTAAGTAAATACATACAGTTTACTCGATCTGCATAACTTGAAGTCGCAAAAGTCAAATTTTCGCCAAGTAAAAAGTTCAATCCGGACCCCTTCTAAAAAAGGTTAGTGTTGAGCCCTTCATGTATCACTTATTAAATCAATATACACACAGCTCTAATCAAAGAAAGGCAACTAAGAGTCACTTCATTCAAAAAAATTCAAATCTTAACTTAACAACTACCACAGTTTCCAGTCCTAATGATTTGTGGTGTGGGAAGGTAGAAAAATAATGTTTCATGGATCAGCAAAAATATGTGCATCTATACTCCAAAACTTAAAAATCCCAAGAAAAAAATATTGGTATTTTTGATTTTTTTTTGTGTGCTTCTTTCTGATAACAGACAATTCGCAACTGAATAAAAAAAATATAAAAAAATTGTTGATCTGGTAAATTTGTCTTTTTCTATTTTACAAAATATTGCAAAGTGTTGATCTTTCACACAAAAAGCACACAACCGATTTTAACAAAAACACGTACCGGTACTGCACAAGCAAGAACTAGATACATTATTTGACACTACAATGTTTTTCAAACTGCTTTGAGTTCTACTCATATTTATAAAAACATGTACATTTTTTTTAATTAAAAAAAAAATATATTAACTGAAATCTAGACTTATTCAGGTAAGATGGCACACAGTTGAAATCCTTAAATAGTAAACATATCTTATATTTTTGCTTTCTCTTACCACTTATTAAATAGCTTGAAGGTAAGGTGAAATATATATGATGAGTGGTTAAAAACATGCATCTAATTAACACATAAAAACTTATCAGTCTAATATCAACTGAATATTCAGGTATTAAGGCAGTGAACAAAAGGATAATGCTTATAATAAAAGGAATTCTCTTTTCCCCCTATTTTATCAGGCAATTTACTTGATAGAATTATCTGAAACAGCAACAATAGAAATTACCTCATATAACTTCATTTACAGCAAATTTAACTTCCAAGGATAATTTTCGCATAAAAAAGCAGTACTGCATGACTTCCAATGCATTGAAGAGTTAAAACAAAACATTATTCTAATACATGTATTTTGTATTTTGCAATTTATTCTTTACTTTATCAAATCTTGTAAGTATGTGATTCTCATGTTTTGTTTTAATTAAATATAAAAATAAGAAAAAAAATCCTACCACAATATTAAATACCTTAATCTAGTCTCTAGGGTAGTAAAAATTCAACAAAGAATGCTGCTAGGAAAGTACGAGGCATTTTGACTCATAACAAGCCATTAAAAAATGGTTTGTTTTAAAGGTGTTTTTTTTTATATATATTTTTTTACTCTGAAAGCATGCAGTTACTTGTAAGTAAGCAACCAGAGGACTGATAGCTTTCTCCTAGTGATTGGTAATGAGGATTAATGCCTTTCAAAGGGGTTATAGCACATCAGCATGGTTAGAACCCAGGACATTCCAGTAACAAGACCACTGCTCTACCACTGAGCCATTGCATCTAATCAATGTTATATTACTGACTCACAACACAGTTTGGTATTACCTGATAATTGTATCAAGCCAATGAGACCTATGATCAGACCAAATAATCAAAGAAAATCATTTTTCACTATGGAGCATCAAATGACCAAATACATTAGGAATATAACCCTGACACAGTAATACCAAACACTTACACCGCAGTGAACTTTTTAAACAAATTATAAATTGTTGTTTTGTTCAGAAAATCAACATGATTACACAGGTGTAGAAACGTACATTGTCGAAAGACTGCATGGAGCAGCATTAAGCCTTTTGCCAGTTACAAATTATAAAAATTAGGCACAGATACAAAGTTTGATCGAGGTAAAAGAATTTAAAACAAACAAAATACAATCATAATTCAATCATAATTCTCTTTAGAGATTAAGTAGAATTTACATATGGTCAAAAAGATCTATACAACAAATATTTCTTACATTCCATCCATGATTTTGTATATGTATCAGTGCGAATCATAACTAAGAAACCCAAGTCTCTTGATGCCTGAGCCTGATTGCAAGAAAATAATGAATTTTGGCTTTCCCCAAAGGATATAAACCAACAACTTTGTCTTACTTTCATGTGGAGTTCATAAGTTTACCTTTTCTTCCTCATTCAAAATACAGCCTTATCCTTTAGGATTTGGATTTAGTTTTTTTTTAATATTGAAACTGAACAAAATTAAAATCAAATATTTCAAAATACCTTTCACAATAGCAATATGCATGAGTATACATGTACATGAAATGATTTTAAACTGCATTCTACAAAAATAAATTTCATATTCAAGAGCAAGATATGATTATACATCTACCTCTTTGGAATCAGTACCGGGTACATAAAATTAATCTTTAATGATGAATTTTTGACATTGCATTTTCTATTTATTCTAGGTTATAACGAGACAGGCATTTCCTGGCTGTCATAGTTTTGGGTTCCTGTTCAACTGCACATCCCTTTGGAATCAGTACACACAATTTATCTTTAATGATGAATTTTTGACATTGCATTTTCTATTTATTCTAGGTACTAACGAGACAGGCATTTCTTGGCTGTCATAGCTTTGGGTTCCTGTTCGACTGCGCTTCGCCCAATGGCGGTACAACCGGTATGCAAGTTATGATTATATGTCTACCTCTTTGGAATCAGTACATAGAATTAATCTTTAATGATAGATATTGACACTGCATTTTCTATTTTTTCTACAGGTAGGTAATAACAAGACAGGCATTTCTTGGCTGTCATAGTTTTGGGTTCCTGTTCAACTGTGATGCACCCATAGATTACACATCTACCTCTTTGGAATCAGTACATAGAATTAATCTTTAATGATGGATTTTTGACTTTGACACTGCATTTTCTATTTATTCTAGGTAATATCGAGACAGGCATTCCTGACTGCCATAGCTTTGGGTTCCTGTTCGACTGCGATGCGCCCATAGATTATACATCTACCTCTTTGGAATTAGTACATAAAATTAACCTTTAATGATGGATTTTTGCCACTGCATTCTCTATTCATTCTAGGAAATAACGAGACAGGCATTCCTGGCCGTCATAGTTTTGGGTTCCTGTTGGACTGCGCTGCACCCAATGGCGGTACGACCGGTATGCCTACGGGTGAGGTGAGCCCCAGCTCACGTTGTATATCCCGTAGGTTCTCACTAGTAAGGTTACGAACATCCTGCTCGATGGCACACATGTCTTCAGAGTTTAAATTGCGGACATCCAGCCAATCAGAGAGCAGTGAGGCAGAGAGAGGGGCGGAGTCACACCTGGTGCTGTTGTTCGTCAAATTCAAAAAATGAGAAAGGGAATGAAAAGGAGAGAGAGGAGATAGATTACTAAATGAATTTAAACAAACATGTAAGTACAAGTGCTGTGGAGTGTGGGGTCAGATTCAACACAAATTGTCTATGAAAAAAAATCTCCATGCATATTGAAATGAATCATTCGGTACAAAATTTTGTTATTTTGATGTCTAGATTTTACAGATTATTTATCATTTAATCTTCAACAAAACAATATTGCAAAATTTAATTTTATGTGGACAAGAAACAATAGAATTTAGTTTTTTTGTCCAGAGCTTTAGTTTCCCAAAGTATCTCACTCTTTGTTTTTCATCATAGAGTAAAACTATGAAATAATGACAACAATTTTCTCTAATTTTTCCTCATTTTTATCCTCTAAGGGTCCTTCAACAAAATAAAATTGCTCAGATAATGGCAAACTTGATTCTCATTTTGAGGCTTCGCCAGTCCAACTTCAAGTTTTTGTGTCCAATCATTAAAAGGTTTCAATAATATTTCCTAGGTTCTAAGGAGTTGCTTCTTTTTTTTTTTACAAGGATCCACTTTGTTTATTTTAAAGCAGTTAAAAAAATACTTACCTATCATTTATTTGGACATTAGGGTCCAGAGATTCTCCCATCAGCTCCTCAATATCAAGGCTGAGTCCATAGCCACCTCCATCTCCCTTGGGCGTGACTGGTAAAGGCACAGAGAGAAGCGATGGTAACGTGTCTTCCACCACTGATCGAGAAAGCTGTCTGATGATGTTCGTGATGTCCGACGATGTTGAATCATGACGTCTCACCAGAGATGGGTTGTGCGATCGATTCGCCGTGGTGGAGGAGTGGTTGTTCAGCGAACCTGCAGGATTGGCTTGGGATGTTGTAGATCTGTAATCAGGCGGTGATTGTTGCAAGCAGGACGGTGGGGATGGGATGTGGCTGGGGGGAGAGGGCGTCTGTCGATCGGAGGGAGTGCGGTAGAGCAACTGCTGCTTTGGAGACCGTTTTGGGCTGAGGAACACATCACTGCCGGAGCGATTCCTTGATGTCGACACAAACATGGGCATGTAAGGCATGGGTTGTTGGTTTGTCAATTGCATGGTTGGATCAAATGTCAGTTCTTCTCGGGCATCATTTCTTGCACCCGAAGGAATTCTGCTTTGGACAGAGTTGCCTGTTTCGCCCGTGCTCTCGACATTCAGTGAAAAGGGCGAACCTGAGGCAAAGAGACTATTCCCTGAAGGCAGGTCTAGCTGAGAGAGGTAATCAGGGGATTGCAGGTAACTTGCTGGGTTCAGTGATGATATCTCCTCAAAGAGAGTAGGACTTGCTGTTGCACCAAACTTGGGAGATTCCATTAATGTCGCTGATACTCTCAAACCTTTCAATACATTCCCACTTGAAGTGTCTGCTGGGTTAAATTTGGTTGAATATTGCACAACGTCAACGTCAGGTATTTTAGGATCGTTAGGCAGCTGGGTTTTAGCTGCTGGGTCATATGGCACATCGGATTCCGACTTGACTCGTCTGGAACTTTCATCCTGAGACTTTGCAGCAGCAGCATTTTTTTGCTGCATGCGATTCCATCTCTCTAACATGTTCTTGTCCTCCTCCGTCAACAGTGCGGGAGGCTGCTTCTTCTCTTCCTTCTCGTGACGATTCTTCTTCTTCTTCTTCATGGATCGCCTAATCTTCTGCTTGCGTTTCTCCTCGCGTTCCCTCTGACGAGACAAAGCCGTCACCGGCATCTTACCTCCACCTTTACCTGGCTCACTGGAAGTGGATTCTAAAATAATAAAAGGAGAAGAAAAAAATGCATTACAACAAGGTGGTTGAAGTGGTTCATTTCTAGTATAGAATAAGATGAGCGTGTTTTCCTCCATTACAATTCAGTTCTCTTGAACCTGTAAATAAGGGTTTGAATCTATTTCAAAATATCTTGTTCTTACATTTTAGTCAAAATGTGTTGATGGGGTTTAAAGAGACAGCATTTCACCTTCATGTAATGTTTTTCCAACTGTATGACTCACCTAATCTGTCCTTTTTATGATTCTTGAGAGCAGAGTTCATGAGAGCTGCTTTGATGAGAGCCTTTGTGTCTTCTGAGATTGTCTTCTGACTGGAGCTATTGGAACGATCTCGCTGACCATCACCTTCTCTACTGCTTTAACAAAAATTTAAAAATTAACAGGGATGGGTCTCTATGTGCATAAATCCATTTTTAGATCTTTACATGAAAAGTTGGTAGAGGTATCTGTCAATTTCATACTTGTGTACAAGGAAATATTATGTAAAATGTAACAGTACAATTCAGAATAAATTACTGAAATGTGATACTGCATGCTTCAAGACTATTACTCTGACTCTCTCTGAGGTACATTCCTTAAAAATTGAATCATCCACATAATTCTCAAGTAATCTTGGAACTTTTTGTTAACAATGTATACCATAATTCATAAATCAAGATTTGATCAATTGATAGAAAGTAAGACTCGAGGATGGTTCAAGTCTAGAGTGACCATTTTCCAGTAGATCATACAGTATCTGTAGGAATGACAGATTGAAAGTTAAGACTACATCTGTTAACATACCTTGCATGAGATACACCCGAGGTGCTCCCTTGGACACTATCATTTCTATCTTCCTCAGAGGTAATGTCAGCTTTACTAGATATCTGTTCTTCAATGAGGGGTGTTGCTTCTCCTTTGGCACTTTGCATTTCAATATCACTGGAAACAAGTAGGGACGTTGTTCCTTGGCTATAGATCTTTCCTTGGGCGGGCATTTTGTCCGATGACATAAAGAATGATGAAAGGGGGTCCCCACTAGTGGACTTGGCACTGAGCATTTCAACGTCGCTTACAGAACCAGGAACTGAGCCCATGTCAGGTAATCCGAGAAACACATTAGATCCTGGAGTTGGATCAGGTTTTGAATCGGTCTCAAATTGAATGCTGCTGGGCTCCATGGGAGGTTTGAATATTTCTGGGCTGAGACTACAGTCAGCTGCTACAAACTTCGGTGACAGGTCGGTGAGTCCTCCAAACAGGGGTGAAGTTTGTGAAAGGCCACTCAGCAAGCTTTCTCTGATGAGAGGTGAACTAGAAGAAGGTGGCACGCTTTCACAGTCGCTGTCATTCCTCACCTCGCCCACTGCTCCTTGGGGGTCCTTATTGAAAGATGGACCTACTGTCTCAAGAGTTGTCCTCCTTGATGACAGTCCTATGGTTTGGAGAGTGTCTCTTTTACTTGAGGGACCTACAGTCTGAAGAGAATGCCTGTTGCTAGTAGGACCAATAGTTTGAAGACTACTGGATGAAGGGCCAATAGTTTGTAGGCTTCCACGATTACCAGATGAAGGACCAATTGTTTGAAGGCCACCACCACTATTTGATGAAGGTCCGATAGTTTTGAGGCTACCAAGACTGTTAGAGGAAGGGCCTACAGTTTGGAGAGTGCCATGATTGGTGGCTGGCTGTGTAACTGCACCAGATGTGTCAGTCTTTGGA
This sequence comes from Strongylocentrotus droebachiensis, assembly GCA_035222895.1. Classification (NCBI taxonomy): domain Eukaryota; kingdom Metazoa; phylum Echinodermata; class Echinoidea; order Camarodonta; family Strongylocentrotidae; genus Strongylocentrotus; species Strongylocentrotus droebachiensis. Next base: position 19,609 of record JAVYIG010009075.1, on the reverse strand, counting down.
ACAACACTCAACAGTCCTTTACTGACCCATCCTGTGGGTTTATTGTACTTGAGGATCATTTTGCCAATTTGCTGTTTGATTTGTTCCCTGCTCATGACGTGGCTTTCAAAGGAAAAGTCAAACTTTGGGAAACAGTCTGGCTCATCATCGGGACTGTAGTAGGTAGCCAGGAACGGATGCTGGAGTGCCTTGTTGACCGTTATGCGTTCTGATGGCTCAAATATAAGCATCTTCGCTAGCAGATCCAAACCTTGAGGATCTGCTTTAGGGTACAGTTTAGACAGGTCTTTGGGAGTCTTGTTGGCAAAGTTCTTCTGGAAGAAGTTGTACAGATGATCACTGCTTGTGGATTTCAGCATGTGGGTCGGAGGCATTCCAAGGACATCCACTATGAGTGAGAGCTGATCAATAGGATTCTTTCCGGGAAACATCTGTTTCCTACCAATCATCTCACCAAGAATACAACCCACAGACCAGACATCCACCGCCAGGGTGTAGTCATCTGAAGAAAACAGAAGCTCTGGAGCACGGTACCACCTCGTTGCTACATACGAGGTCATGAACATTTTCTTCTTATCCGTGCTGAATGTGGACAACCCTCTTGCCATTCCAAAGTCTCCCACCTTCAGTTCGCAATTCTCGTTGACTAACAAATTGCTTGGTTTCAAATCCCTATGGATCACATCAGCAGAGTGAATGTACTTGAGCCCTCTCAGGATCTGATAGAGAAAGAACCTGATGTGCTCCAAACTGAATGGTTGATTGGAGTGGATGATTTGATGCAAGTCACTTTCCATGAGGTCAAAGACCACATAGACATCTTTCATCTCCGACAGAGGTTCCTTGGGCATGAGGATCTCCCGGATGGCGATGACGTTCTCATGCCTAAAGTGGCGCAAAATCTTCAACTCTCTGAAGGTCCTTTTGGCAGTGGTGAGCTCATCAAAGGAATTTGGAATCTTTTTGATGGCCACCTTCTCGCCATTCTTCTTATTGATTGCTGAACAAACAACTCCATAGGCACCTGGGTGGGAGGAAATAATAAAGTATTAATAAAATTGACATGTTCATAGTCAATATAAACATTATGCTACTATACCTATGACTAATGATAGTTGCAAAGGTATTTCTATCATCTTCTCTCCCAACAATTCCTCCTTGGAACATACCTAAACAGCTTTAAACTTTTTAAAATATTGAAACAAGTATGTACCACATTGTTTAATAAAGATGTGTTACACTTCATAAGAGTGTGTCAACACATTTTTCAAAGTGAAATGGTGATTTGCTTGTAAACATAAACATTGGAATTGGAAACCTCTTTGGCAACCTTGAAATACAATAATGTTGAATAACTTACAATACATTATATTCTCAGTTTTGATATTTCAAATAGATTTCTAGAACTTAGAAGTTATGCTGATATATAGTAGTTGCTAAGACCAATGTCTTCCAAATTCAATACCTCTAAACAATAACAAATATTTTGGGAAATGAGTTGAGTAGAAATCAAAATATGAAAAATCACATGAGTCCCTAATAATTTAATAATTTAGTATGTACCTGTTCCAATCTTTTCCAGAGGTTTGTAATTTGAGTTGGCAATGTCAAACTTGACATCCATGCATCTGCCCTTGAAAGCAAGGAGACTCCTTGATGCAGCTTGCTGCATTATGAATTATGTTGGTTTAGACTTTAGAAAGTAGAAATCATAGCATCACCCAGAGTAGACCTAGAAAGAAAAAGCAGATAATTTACAAATGATACAAGATACGTTTGTTTTTCATTTTATTTATTGACCATTAAAAAAAACTAAATATACAAAAACATCAATACAATGGTGAATAGAAGAATAATATCAAAGAACAACATAAAAAGGTAATTTTTGAACGAAGCACCACTCAATGAAACGACCGGAAGTTTCAACAGGATCACCTCACACTTCCGTATACTGATGCTGATGCTGAAGAGTAGAGTCAGTAGACTCAGTATGATGATGATGTACATAGACCAATGCCTAGCAACCCAATGGTTTCTCAATATTAATATAATGGTGCGCATTAGCAGAGCATTGAGGCTCTCTATGCTTTGCCATTCCAGCAAAGCATAATAGAGAGTCAATGCGATTGCGTACGGACCTCTAGCACATTAATAGACGTCTAGGCAGCATTTGAATACATGAACAGTCAGAGTCAATACACTCACAACACGCAAATGCACACAATCATGCTGATGCAGTTGATCGACAGTAGACCAAATTGTCCATCTCTTTCGTTCGTTAAGCCTCTTATTTGGGTAAGGTCGACGTCGGCTCCTCTTTTAGTACTGCATGCTAATTCAGTAATTGCTATTTAGACTCTAAGTGTCATCAATTGTCACTAAACTACCGATTTTAAGTGAAATTAGACTCTAGGGTTCTAGTTGAGTTTTGTACAGTGGTGTTTGAAATGTTGAGAATCAAAAGCACAGCTTTTAATACACAGCCAGGATACTAATGCACCTAGAATCTAAGTGTGAACAAATGAGCTGATTGAATAAACTATTATTAGTTACTACTAGTTAAGACATCAAATGATACATGTGGGACCGAGGTAGGTTAAAACTAAAATTGTAGATAAAACAAGTGCTTTAAACTAAAGGGTGACAATGAAAAAGATGCATACTACTTGTTTGAAATGATTTACAATTACCACAATTTTACAAAAATGATAAATTCTCACCTTATACACAGTAAAATAACGTCAATCGGGTACATTATTGGCCGAAGGCAGTGTGCGTATAAACGAATGCACTCCTGTATAAATACAACATCGTTTCTAAAAATAGAACTGCCATAACTACTCACAACCAATGAACGAAGAGCTGCTTTGACAAAAGGGAATTGCGAAACTAAATTAAAAACGACTCCACCCTTTTGCCTATATATAATATGTAGGCCTACATGAAGAAAAAACAAAGAATCACAGGAATCTAGTAAGACCCGATAATTTTGTTTTTAATAAATAAATATAGATCTATTTTCCAATCGCTTTAAATAATAGTTTAGATATGTTGCCTGTAGGTGCTGCTATGGCATATAGACCCTATAGTCTCGATTAAAGGAATAAAGCCAGCACGGTATATAACAATCATCATTGGCCTGAGTGAAAGTAATATTAGAATTTAAACTAATGAGTGTAAGTAATAGATATTTAACAAATAAATTTCTTGTTGGCTTATTACTTGTACAATTACCCCCTCCTTTTTTTCCCCCTTTAATTTTTTTTTTTTTTTGCATCGCTTCATCCTATACTCAAATGGTACTTCATGTGAAGACCGAAGTATGTATATTTCCCCCTATTTCTCTTGCCTTTAGCATTTAATTTCAAGTCAATTTTTCGCCTTACAAATTATATATATTATTATTATTAGTATTAGTAGTAGAAGATAAATTAAATAAAACAAATTGTACATTCATTCCCCCTCTCTTATATGCTGCATCCTACCAAAGAGATACTCAAATGGTACTTCATGTGAAGATAAGACCTACACATATATTTTCCCCACTCTTTTTCCTTGAGCATTTAATTTTAAGTGTATTTTTCGCCTTACAAATCACATCTATTATTATTATTATTGAAGTAGTAGTATTAGAAGAAGTATTATTGTGATTATATTATATCATCACCATCATCATAATTATCATTTTTATCATTATTGTAATCATCAACATCATTATCATCATCATAATATAAACCATATATCGGCCTAAAATTGACTCCGATTATACTAAAAAAGAGAAAATTAAACGCTTTGCATGCAATTGATATGTCCGCCTGAATTACTAATGTGAGCTTCTTATTAATAGTCCTGTCAACTTTAATAGTATTCTGTCTGATTAAAATGTTCACATTTTTTTCTCATCTGCCGTGCATTTATATTGAACCTAGCCCCAACCTAATATTCAGGGCAGGCATCCTAGTAATTTAGGTCCACGTTTGTTGGTGCACTTCTGCTTTGATCTCTCTCTCCCTCTCTCTCTCTCTCTCTCTCTCTCTCTCTCTCCCTCCCCCTCTCTCTCTCTCTCTCTCCCTCTCTCTCTCTCTCTCTCTCTCTCTCTCTCTCTCTCTAATTCTGGCAGTTTTTCTTTTTTTCTTTTTCATTTTGTTTACCGTCTAGATAGTAAGTCACTAATCTCCACTAAGTTAATATATTATATCTCTATGCTGATCTCAATGAGAAAAACATAAATCAACGTGTAGTGTACTAAAACGAGGCGGTAGAGGACGCTCTATCAAAACTAAATATTATATTTGCACTATCGGTATATTACGCACATGTGCTGACGTGATCGACACAGACCGACAGCCTATTTTTGCTAATTGTTATATGTTTTGACGTGAAAATTTGCCACCATGCCTATGGGAACCAGGAGAAGCTCTAGACGGATTGCTGGAGGAACAGAGTCGGAAGGAGACCAATCAGACAGTTCTGGTAAGTTCTTCCTTTCAGCATAAACGTTGCACTCGGTCTACGGAACGGAGCTCTACCGCGGCGCTGGGCCGCACCGCCCCGCCTGGCTTAAGCTTGGGCTGTGGCGGAGAGAATAAGTGGTGGAGCTCTAGCATGATCACGTCACCATTCATTCCATGGCATTGCCACTGCCAGTTTGCCATGGCATATTATTGGAAAGTTTGCCATGTATGCTCTTGACAAGATTGACATTGTTTGAAAGTGTTTACATTGCATAGAATTTCTGCCTTTCACTATTCCTCTCCACTCTCTTTTTCTTTTTGTCAAGGTAGGGAGGCCAATGCCCGGGCGTAAGGCTTCTACGCCTACGATTTGTGCGCTCGTCGCCCACTTCAAAAAATTAGCAGAGGGAAAAAAATGATGTAAAAAAAAAAATTGATGAAAATAAGAAAAGAAAATACAATTATACATTTCACAACATACCTATAATCACGGATCTGTAACAGTCTTTCACCATTTGTTGACGATCTTGCAGATTTTGACGTATTTGAGTCCAATAATTGTCGTAGCAGAACAACTTTACGGACACGCATCACAGACTAAGAAAATCCTAGAGGGCGTAGAGGTTTGCTCACTAAAAACCTTCTCATTGGCTGAAGGTAGACCCTAAAAATATGGGATCCGTTTTGAGTAAAGAACTTTTGATACAGATCAACATTTCAGATGTTCACAATTGCCACTTCTAACAACTAGAAAATATAAAGAAAAAAGATTATATCTTTTTAAATACAGAATTTTACAAACTGAACATGCGAAGGTAGATAGAGTACAATGATTATGTCAATCTTGCGTTGGTTTGAGCCCTATAGCTACAGCCATCTCAAAATGAGAAGGAAAACTGTGACCGGTGACGTCATTGTTCGCGCCAAAAATAAAGGGTATTGCGACATATGTCTGAGCTCCACTGAGCCTCCGGTCAGATCGTGCGCAAAGCGTAGTCTTATTTATAGACCCTAGTACCTTATTCTCACAGCACTAGATTCGAGTGTCGTGCAGTAATGTATGAGAAGTGTTAAAAAAGATATTTAAGTACAAAAAAAAGTCTACATGAGCAGTCTATACTCCAATTGAGAATTGAAATGAAAGCCATGATTTGAAGGTGTGTGTTGTATCATACATGGTTAGTGAGTGTGTATGTTACGTATAGCGAAAGGGAGAGAGAGAGAGAGAGAGAGAGTGAGAGAAATGCGCTATGCATGCTGCTGTGTTCGCTGCAAGATGGATGTTAATTGGACCTCGTAACTTCTCGATCGTTGATAATAAGGAATACTCATGAGGAAATCAAATTATTGGAATACACATCTAAGGTAAATATCAATGAATTATATACTTTATTTCCTGCCAATTTTGATATCTCTTCTTCATTTTTGAACCATCGCCTTCGGCTCGTAGTAGTAGAAGATGTAATCGTTCGCACATTGATGGCTGGATTTCAGCCTGCATCGGGGCTTGCCTAGCCTGTGTCGGTGTGTACGTGTGCGACCGATTCAAGGCTAGCCGCTGTTGAGTGATTGCACTTTCGCGCGAAGTTTTAAACTTCATCATGAACTTTGTCCGGACAATGACACGCCCATTCCCTCGGGCCTGTCTAATTATCAACGTAATTTCGCGACATGAATTTATCTGTTTCAAGGCTCTTGCGTACGGCCAAGGCGTAGAAGGAAGGGAGTGTTTACAAGCTGGATATCTCCTATTTTATGGAACTTCTGGAGTCGGCAGATGGGTGAGTTTTCTTAGTGAAAGTAAATGCTTTCTTTTAATCTTTGTTTTATTTTAAACAAATTCGTAATTAAAAAGTTAGATTTGGGCATTGGCCTCCCTAGTCAAGGCTCAAGTTTATGTTGCCCATTTCATTGAATTTGAAAATATTGTTGGTATTATCAGTGTAAGTTTATGCATATTATATTTCTCAAGTATAATTATATTCTAGTTTAGTACTGACTATTATTAGTTATTGTTAATAAGCTCAACAGATTACGTTAACCTTTTCTAACCCTGTCGGCCGGTGTTTGTTTATCTTTTCTATCCAAACATGCCTCTTTCTTTTAATGAATAATTGTCAATGGTTCATTACTTCTTACTTCAATGTTACTTTTGTTAGTCACATTTTACAGACTTTCTGCAGAAATCTATGTATATTTGGATCAAATTAATAATATTAATTTGATCCAATGTAAGAATTTATATTTAAAAAAAAGAAGAAAGAAAGATACTTCATTATCATATCTGTAATCTCCCTGTACAGTGACAGTGTTCTCCTGATAAATTGCATTTAACCAAGCTCTTTGTCAAGAGTACATATAGATTTTCTTTATCATTGCCATTGGTAATTAGTAACTGATATTTCCCATAAGAATGCATCTAGCTGTCTTATTCTTTCTGAAACATAAATTTTCATTGCTTTACTACTTTTTAACAAATATATACTCTCCTTTTATACTTGCTCCTTCCAGTAGGTCAATCGAGCCCAAGAAAGAGGGTTTCAAGATCTGCTAAGAAGACTACTAAGAGCAAGATATCTGAGGAAAAGATCAAGTCCATTCCAGAAGAATCATTGAAATTTGACATAACAGATGCATCAACACCGGTAAAGAACAAACACAATGTGTCATTGGACAAAAATAAGAAGGGGTCAAACACTCCTCAACCGTTGGACATATCTTCTGTTGCAAGTGAGTCAGTGAAATCTGTAGACTGTAGTTCAGACTCCAAGGAGAAGTCTGCCGAAAAGACTGCTACCACAGAGGTGGCACATTCAAAGAAAAGGTCTGCAAAAGAGACTACTAGTACTACCACAGAGGCGGTGCATTCAAGGAAAAGGTCTGCTGAAGAGACTACTACCACAGAGGCGATACACTCAAAGAAAAAGTCTGCTGAAGAGACTACTACCACAGAGGCGATACATTCAAAGGAGAAGTCTGCAGAAGAGATAACAGCCCATTGTGATGTCATCAAGAATGTGATGGAAGCTTATAAGCAGGAATCTACGACAAAGAAGAAGTCCAAGGGCATGGCGAAGTCAGGAAGGCCTTGGAAAACTGAACAGACTGCAAGGTGGGTACATGCGGGAACAGTTCAGGAAGATTCTTTTTTTTTTGAGGGGGAGGCTTCATAGGGTTTTTGTTTGGGGGGGGGGGGGGGGCTTGAAGAAATTTCAGGGGAAATGGAACCCTTACCCCATCCCTCTAGAACCACTACTGGGTAAAGGTAGACTAGAAGATAACATTGAGACCGAGTTTCTAGGTCTTTGCAAACCAGAGGAAGAAACCAGTGTACATGTACAGTGCGTCCCAGAAAAAACGAAACCGAGAAGTATCGTTGTTCTATCATAACTTAATCACAACTATAATTAATGAATGATACATATTTGGAAAGCTTAGAGTCTCCTCTTTCATGTGATGCTACTCAGATAATGCATATTTTACGCATGAATGATTAAAAGCAATTTGAAGGAAGGAAACCAAAAAGACATTTGGCGGGCGGTATCTGAATTTCGAAGAAAAATTCACATTTCTAGAAAGTTGAGTTTCTGCCCTTTCATATGACACCTCAATTAGGAAAAATGAGCGAGGAATGGCAAGTTCTGTTTGTTTAAAGTAGTGCTTGCATTTCCATAATTTTATTAAACGAATTCGTTTTCAGTGGCTGCCTGCCGTATCAATAAACGAAATTAACAAAAGACTTAACTCCGTTTCGTTGACAATCAGCCGTAGACGAGAGTCTTCATGCATGGCTGATTGTCAACGAAACGGAGTTAAGTCTTTTGTCAAATCTGCTTTTTGCTACGGCAGGCACCCAGTGAAAACGAATTCGTTTGTTAAAATTATGAAAATGTAAGGGCTACTTTAAGCAAACAGAACTTTGTTATTTCTGGCTCATTTTTCTTGACTGAGGTATCATATGAAAGAACAGAAAATGAACCTTCTAGAAATATAAATTTTTCTTTGAAATTCAGATACCCCCCGCCAAATTACTTTTTGGTTCCCTTCCTTCAAATTGCTTTTAATCACTCATGCGTAAAATATGCATCACGTGAGTAAGATCAACTGAAAGAGGAGACTCTAAGCTTTCCAAATATGTATCATTCATTAATTATGGTTGTGATTAAGTTATGATAAAACATCGATACTTCTCGGTTTCGTTTTTTCTGGGACGCACTGTATAAAGAAGTAAAGAAACATGTGATAGCATGAACACAAGACACATATTTAACGTCCAAAAAGAAACTTGAGTTGGATAAAAGTGTGCAGTTTCTTGCAATCCTCATACTTTATGCAGTTTATATAAGTCCAGATTCTTTATCAAATTCCCTTTTTGAAATTGTATATTAATTTCTCTTTAGCTGTAGAGTGTTTTTGTTCTCTTGCACAAGAGCAAACTAAGCTTGGGTTTTATAAACCTAAAGTATATTTCTCATCGTTTATTTTCTGTCTTATTTTTATTTCAGGTTTTCTGGCATGAAAAAAGACAAGCCCCTAAGGTCGTCATGGCAGCTCAAAATGGCCCAGAAAGCGGAAAAGATGTCCGTCAGAAAATATCAGCAGGGTCTAGAAGATGCCAAGAGGCAGGCCAAACTTGTAAGTCTTCTCCTTCTGATTGTTGTCAACAGCATTTCTCTGTCATTTTTATTTGAAATCTTGGAACGTCTCACAATACTGACAGTTTTGGTCTTGTGGACGCTCAGGTAACTTTAAGAGGCTGGAGGTAGTTTTGCAAAGATCCTCAGTCAAACTTAACTCTAAGTTGGACTTAAACATTTTGGAGAGCCAATTGTAGCCTTAAAATAAAATATAGCCAAAAGCAAAAATTCAAGTATTTTAGACTTTTCATAAACTCCACATCAAGAACATGGAATCTCCTTGATAATAAGAAATATGAATGAACTTTTACAAAATATTTTCAAAGATGCTCACTCCAACTAAGAGACAAGTTCGACTTAAATTTGGACCTTTGTGAAACACCCCCTGGTGTGACAGACATTGTCAGTCTCGTAGGCTCCAGGTCAAATTGACCCTCTGTCTCTTGTGCCATTGGTCTCTTGGCCTGTCAGTCTCTCAAAGGGGTTCGATCTTATTGGCTGTAGCCCTAGAATCAATATATCGGGTATATTAAAAATACTTCTTTTTGTTTTCATGTAGATTTGTAGAATTAAAAAGATTGACCCTCTCTCTCCCTTTGCCAACAACATATCGATTGGAAGAAATATTCAGAAAAATATGCTACCTTGTATGGAAGTAGGACTAATGGAAGTCAAAAGTTTTCATGACAAACTTAGATTGAGCAAACTAAATACTTTCATGTTTTATTTATGTTCACCCAAATTTCTCTTTTAACTACGGATAGTCTGTTTCTTAGCCAGTTCTGCACAGAAATGTATCAACGACTTGTCCTTATTTCAGTTTGCTATGATGGAGAACATGCTTTGACTAACATGATAAATATAATTTTCAGAATGCCCTGGGCCCCGTCTTACAAAGAGTTGATATCAATTGCAACTATGTACAAAAGAGATAGGAGACTGCAAACTTGTGATTGATTAGAAGACTTGCAATTAATTTGGATCAATCGCAACACAAAGACGGGGGCCCTTACTTGAGATATATTAATTTGAAGTATATTGTCGATTTGTTTTTGCAGTTGAAGAAGCAGCGCAGAGAAGAACATGAGAAGAAGAAGGAAGAGAATCAGAGGAAATCAGAAGTGGTTCAAGTTGTAAGTCTGCTCACATTCTTGGCATTTTATTTATTATAGTACATTGTTAGCCAGTGTATGAAGAATGGGGCCAATTATACTTTACAATGGGTACATATTAGGCCTGAGTCTTTAGTTTTTTTTTGCTAAACGTTTAGCTGTTAACTCTATACACGTTCAGAGAGCTCTTCAAGTACGGCGGTATTTTACTGTTTTGAAATAATAATCTTTACTTTGAATATTTCCAAGCGGGGAATTTTGTTAAACTTGTTTGATTTAACATTCAATTTGATGCAGTTACACAAATTATGAAATTAAATCAATAAAGTCAACGAACCTCTACTTTAATGATATACAGAAGTAATCTCATATTCATATTGTCTTCATGTATGTACTGTTAATAAATGTTGTCTTATTGTAAAGTTTGTAATGATAATGTTCAATCTTAATTAATAGTTCCATATTTACAGTTAGGTGATTCTCAATTATTGTGCCTTGCTATTCTAAATAAAACCTGTAATTATGTGAGGATTCCCATTAGGTGGACAATCAATCTATAAAACAAAACTGAACTTGAAATGCTCTGTGAATTTAACTAGATATCAAACATTGCTTGTAAACCACCATTTCTTTGTACTCTATAGGATAACTCTCATGTATTATTATTATCTATTTATTTTTTACAGATAAAGAATCCAGCCAAGTTGAAGAGGATGAAGAAGAAACAACTTCGCATGATTCAGAAGCGACCCACAGTGAAATGAGCAGGAAACGGAAAGGGACTTGCTGATAATATATCATCAGTCAGATTAGAAAGAGAGCCAGGCCACAGGTCATGCAAAGGTCGGCAATTCCACTTAGGGAAAAAGACAATTCAAATTTTGTTTTTTTCATGAAGTTGTTTTTTCATGCATCTTCATTTTTTGTGCTACAAATATCTTCATTACACAGATAATAATAATAATAATAATAATAATAACAATATGTCTTGTTTACCCAGGGTAGCCTAATCAGTATTTATACTGATATGTTGTCTTCAGATATAGTTTTAAAAATACATCTGCCTAAAGAATGCAGATGGATATCATGATCATTATAGTAGGTTTGCTGCAAATCCAGGCTCCTTGTTTTTTAAATTTCAACTGCTGTTTTAACTAAAATATTAGTGATGCCCATTCCCCCCAAAATAGATTGCTACACTCTGTTCCCTAGGCCTGATAGCAAACAGCTACAGTCAATGATGTTTGTAATAGTTGTCTAGTAATATTTTTACAATACATCCAGCACTGAGAAGTAGTAAAATTGTAAGAATTGTGAAGTTTTATAAATTATGTAAAGTATAATTATCACACACACAAATAAAAACATATATGGCATAATGTTATGTGTTACTTTCTTTGGAACTATTATTGCTCTTTGTCTGGTGTGTGTATATGTGGGTGGGTACTGAGGACACTCGTAAGAACTATACCATCACTTTGACGATCACTCACAAAACAAAGACGTCCTTGGTTTGAGAACCCCATAAATTGTTAAATTTTGATGCCCTTTCACATAGGGGTAGTTCATTGAGGTGCTCTATTGGCAGGGAAAAAATAGGTCCTTGGTTATTCAGTAAATATCATATCGTCCTTGGGATGTTACATTCCTACAAACATGTATAAATGTATACATCTGTCCCTGTTACATAAAGAACCCACACCTATTTGTGGCTCTGAGTAAAGACTTCAATAGTGGAGTGAGATGGTAGTGATTTCCAAGCATTATATTGCACCCTCGTACCTAGAATCACTTTACAATCATACTCCACTATTTAAGTCTCTACTCAGAGCCACAAAAATGTGTGGGTTCCTTATGTAACACGGACATGAAAAATGTCACAAAGTGGGTCCCTAATTCATGGAATTACCTGTATGTCCTTGCACATGTAATAACATCATGATGTGTAAATGTGAGTCCTTGATTTACACCAGATATGTGTGTGTGTTTGTGTGTGTGTGTGTGTATGTGTATGCTGTGGTCTAGTACTACCCAATATATCATCCACTGAGAGTCCAAAGGGCATTTTCATATCAGGAAGGGAACCCAAATCACCCAAACAAAATGTTTTGTTTAGTCTGTTTTGAGCTTCATGTTGGTATCCGACTGCTGTGAAGATATGTTGCAAACTCCAAATATTTAAAAAATGGTCTTGAATTGAAGCAAAAGTGACTCATGGTTGAATAGATTAGTGAACACACCTCCACAAATGTGTCATGCGCGAATTAAACTTAAAGATTTAAAGCCGCATTTTCACTTTATCTCCTCTTTTATTGTCAAATGCGAATATTGTGTATCTTTAGGAAATGATTTCTTGCTTCGAATGAGAAGTAACTATTTATTGCTCCCCCGGTGATGCTTCTCTCACACTTATTTGGCATACGGGTATACTGTACACATGTATACATTTTATACTTTCTATCATATTATCCTCCCATCAACATACATCAGTCAGATTTTCAGATGCTGTATTTATTATTAGTTACAAGATCACACATTGCAAGCAAAATAAATCCAAGAAGAGTCATGTATATGTAGAAATCAGAAATTTTATTTACTAGAATACTAGAAATGGATCACAATCATGTTTTCACCAATAGGCCATTTTGTGTGAATAGTTACAAATTATTTCATTTACCTGTTACAAATACATGTAATTGTATTTCAATAGTCAGAATGTGAATTACATACATTTCGTGTTGTTAGATAGGACTAGCCCCTAGCACAAATTAATGTATGCAATTCACATTCTGACTATTGAAATACAGTTACATGTATTTGTAACAGTTGAGTGAAATAATTTAACATGGCACTTACCAAAGATTCATGCATTAAATTTGATTTGATAATATTACGATAATGGTCTATTCTGATACAGCTGCACTTAAAGATATAAATGTGTATAGCGTATATTAACACGGTTGCCCATAAATTTGGAATAAATTTTCTACCCTCTTTTAATGAAATGATCGTGACAATATGATTTGTTTTTGATAAATTAAGTATATATCTTTTTAGATCTATATTGATCAACCTTTATCGATACATAGCATAGCATACATATGATATTTAATAATTTCTGTAATTAAAAAAGGTTCTGTCAGTTTGGTTGTGTGACTGTGACCGCCTGACCTGAGTATTACTTTTCAGGAGAAGACAAATTAGACTTTGACTACAGCCTTTCCTGTGTTAGCACCAGTGAAGAGTTCAGTGAAGGCCTTGAACATGTTCTCAAACCCGTCGGTTCTGTGCTCTCGAACCTTCAGCTTACCCTGTTATAATGATAGAAAGTTTGAACCAAAATATTGAGTCATAGAGGACAGAACAATTTGTTAATAGAAATCTTGTCTCTTGAATCAGGACACGGGTGAACATCACATTACAAGGAGCATATGTAGTCAATATGGCAAAATGTAGAAGATAAAAGTATGGACACATTGCTAGGTCCCATGGAAATTATCAAGATCAGGGGCCCTGGGCCCGCTGCATAAAACTTACCATTGATGGTAACTTTGCCATCAATGGTAACTACCATGGAAACCTTGATTTGATTGACTGTTGAGCCATGTTACCATGGTAGTTGCTATTGATGGCAAAGTTACCATTAATGGTAAGTTTTATTCAGCGGGGCCCTGTTCTTCTATTCTTGAATAGAGTAGGCCTTAGTATAACTCTCTTCCTTTTCTCTCTCTCACAATAGATGCACATGTTCATCGCAATGAAGAGAATTCTTGTATAAATAATTCATTGTTGCATAATTGGAACGCCCTCATTGTTCACCAAACAGGATTAGACCTCTTCACCTATATTTTTTTCTCAAAAAACATGGTTTTGTTATTAAAAAAGGTCTAGCTTTGAACATGGACACAATCATATTTGGCTTTGAAAATAATTGTAATATCTTATGGTGAAAGGGACATCTTTTCAGTGGTGACTCTTAGGGGTCAAGGAGATCTCGCTTGAAACAAATTTGTATGCATTGTAAAAGCATAATTTAAAGAAAAATTATGTGTTCTGAAGACACAAATTAAACAATAGAAAGAATGCGTGCTGATAGAACAATAAAAAAAGCGAGTCTAATCAATACGCTTCACTCGATGGATCTAAGTGCAGAAACGCCCCCATATTGAGAAAAGGTTTGTCTGGAACTTTAGTGGAGAGGAGGGGGGGGGGGGGGGGGGGGGTGAGCTAGCGGGATTCCCAAAACCATACCGGTATTCATATTGAGAGAACCTCTCTGTCCCTTTTGGGAAGGCTGGCAGGATTCCCCAATTCATAATTTTATTCCCGTGAGAAATGAATGTCGGGAAAAATGTTGCCCTTCCTTCTCATGGCAATCCTAGATCCGCCAAAGCTTAACTGTATTGAAAATAACATGATCAATTTTAGACCTACACTACTGATGATCTGCTGAGGAGTAAGATTTTATTTGACTCTTGCGACTCCCTTCAGGAGTATGAGAGCACAACATATTTACAATACAACAGAGAAAGATATTTAAAACAAAGTAAGATATACATAATATATGACATTATAATCCTTACCTCATTGATCCATTTGCTTAGTTGAGTGACTGCTTCTGCCCATCTTGTGATGTATTGCATCACATTAAAACCTTGCATCTTGAGATGGTTTGTGACCATCACACTAAAAGAGACGGCACTGTGGTGAAGAAACAAAACATGTGAGCAATCATTTGCGGCCCCGTACTGTGAAGATGATTTAATCATTCATTCATTCATTTATTCATTATTTTTTGGGTAAACGAGACACTCATTTACGGCCCACATGTAAATGTGATTTATTGCAATTACAACTCGTCAGATCTGAATCCTATAAGTCGTGACACTTTGGAGACAATTTGCCCTAACTATTGGTACAGTTGAATGAAGTAGTGCACGGGGACGATGACGAGTGACTTGTCTCTCCTGGCTCATAGATGCCACTGGCATAAAGCCTCTGGATATCCTCTATTGCTAGCAGCAATGTTAATGGATGGAGTAAGATACCTGCATCTAACTGTAAGGCCTAAACAAAAAAGATGTTGTATTGCCCTTTGCGACCAACCCCAAAATTTTGAAATCTACGATCGGCTTTTTTTTTTTTTTTTTAAACCTTTTTTAGAGAAAAAAATATTAAAGCATTAAAAAGTGAGAAATATCAGCCCAAAGAGGGAGGGGAAAGAGGGAGGGGAAAAAAGGAAAAAGAAGATTTCTGACCGATCGACCCATTTTTTGGCACCTAAAGGGCAATACAGCATTTTTTAAAGGCCTAAATCTCATGATCCCAAGGTTCCACTCTATACTCACACAGCTGCTTTTCTTTGAGGTTATAACCCGAGATGGATCCACAACAGGAGATGCGTCCTCCGATCTTCATGTTTAGTATGGCTGTTGCAGCAAACTCACCACCAACCTGTTTAAAAAAAGAGGATATGTTCATGGGAAATTTTCAAAAGCTTAGCATGATCCTATTTTTTTCTTCCTTCACTTTCTTATCAATCTGAATCTATTCCACAATATATTTGATTTGAGGCATTTCCTTGCAGTTACATGGCGCTTTACAGTTTGCTCGACATGTATTTGTGCCACCTAAACGATTGTGTATTTTTGTTTAGGGGGGGGGGGGGGACACAACTGCGGCCTATGCCACTTCTTTCAACCTGAAGTACACAATCCCACTGAAACCCCTTTCAGATTTTTGACCCATAAGACATTCAAAACGTTTGAAACCCTTTTGGGGGGTTGTTCCCACAAAGTCCCAGATCTGCCCTAATCAAAGAACAGTAATTGAATTACATGTATTAAGAGGGTCTATTAGTACATTCATCTTTTTAAGTCGTAGCTCTGCCCTATCATTACGTGATTTGAATTTGCAAAATACAGTCATTTAGTCTGATTACAGTTTGGCTCTAGTCTGCAGGCACAGACCCTAATTTGACACTTTATCAACAAATCATTGTGCCTTGAGAGAAGTCTAGCCCAGCTACCTACTGGTTGGCCTATGTAGCATTAGGTCAAAATAGGCTTAAACCTGGACATTTTTGGTAACAAGCTGATTTTTTCAGGATAGCTCCAGGAATATGTCTAGAATAACATACTAAAAGTCCTCGTATATCCTCCTTGAGCGTTTTCCGTAATCCAAGATGGCGTCCAAAATGGCCGCCATTTCCTGAATTTCTTATAACTTTGCAACTAGATAACCCAAATACAAAATTTAAATGTCTAAATATATGTTTTTTAGCATAAGGAACTCAATAGAATACTTGTTGATAAATTTTGAAACACACAAGTAGCTATAAACCACTTTAGCCCTTCCCGAAATCCAAAATGGCGCCCAAAATTGCTGCCATTTCTTGAATATCTTCTAACTGTGCAACTAGATAACCCAAATACCAAATTTAAATGTCTAAATAAATGTTTTTCAGCATAAGCAACTCAACCAAATACTTATCAATAAATTTTGAAACACACAAGTGGCAGTAAAACCACTTGAGCCCTTTCCGAAATCCAAAATGGCGTCCAAAATGGCCATTATTTCGAGTTTATCTCACTGTATTAAAGTAGGTACGTTATGAATACAATCAAATGTCTATACTAGAAAAGCACTATTGTAATACATATCAGTACAAATAAACCTTTCATTAAATATTTAAATATTTCTTATACATAACGTATACAACCCACCCACCCACACACACATGCACACATATGGCTGCTTCCATCAGACTGACAGAATGCAAACCGTGAAGAGTACTCACGTTAGATGGAATTGAAAATGGAGACACATTAGTACCAATTACTGTCGCAAAGGCAAAAGTCACAAGGTTTCAAACAGGAAATGCACCTCAATAGCACATGCCATGTCATCTCTGCTAGTAGACCAGGTCATTTCTGCTAGTTAACCAGGTCATTTCTGTCGCCAATATTGTTGGAATGGCTTCGTATAAACACCGGAAGTGTGGCTCACATGAACAGATAGACATCTTGAGCTGAGCAACATGAGCTTTGTCCTTCATGGATTGGTTTCATGAAAGTGGCCATGCAGAGTGACCAGTACGAGAGTTGAAACTCTGCCCTTCATAAATTTAGACCCCTCCAATCCGAGTACCATCTACACGGCACTATACTTTGCACAGTCACAATGTGAAAAACATATAATTAAGAATATATTATGTGCAGTAACATTTAACCAGCCCTCGTACATCAAGGCAGCAGAGATTGTAGCTTCTTCTCAAGATCGTCCGTTTTGGTGTATTTCACCTCCTCATGTCATATCTCGGCAGCATATAGTCCACGTCATGGGCAGAAGTATGCTTGTAGAGCTATGGGAGACAGTGTACGCCAAAGGGTCTGTCATACATATGCAATCTGGTCATGCATTTTCCCCTTCTCTTCGTGCTCACACTCTTACTTCAGCTGCCCTCATTGGCGTGTTGATGGGTAAACCTGGCGTCTTAGACAGCATAGATAAGGACCACTTAATAGCGAATCTGTATGGTGCACTCCTCAACCAGGACAAGAAGGTGACTGCTGTACCTGACTGAAGAGTGTGTCAAACATTTAAAGTCAGATAATTTCACAACTCATTGAACGGGCAGCAGGACACAGGGAAACTTTGGTTGCAGTAAATCCGACATTTATTATGTCTCTTCTGCAATGTTTCATCCCAGCTGAAAGGACAGGGGACTGGAAGCTCCATCTCAGCTGTGTGAGGGAAATGATACAACATTTCCATGCTGCAGGACATCTTCCCTAGTTCAAATCTGCCAGGTTGTTTTTACAACAGATGGAAGCTCTAGAGCAAACCATGCAAGGAAATGAATATACACAATTCGCAGAAATGGGATACTTCACCATCCGCCGTGTGGATTCATTCTGGGGTAAAAGCTTCTCTGATCAGACCATTGAAAAGTTCCTGATGCGGCAGCTGAAAACATCTAGAGAAATGACTCATGGACGTGGAATCACAGACAGTACATTGGCTATTAAAGTGGGTTCATGCACTTCCGCACTGTGTTCCTACCTGTGCTGAACTGGAACAGTTCACCGGAGTACACACTGGTACACCAGAGCAGCATAAAGACATACAGCAAAGTACCAGGTCAAGAGACAATAAAGAAAGATGTATCTTTGTTGGATGGCTGCAGGCACGTCACCATTTGCTTGATACGAAACTAATTGCCTGGTCTCCTTGTCAACTGGCATTGTCGCTGGCTTATCTGTTAATTGTGATTAACCTGTACAAATCGGCCTAGTAGCGGCATCCGAAACGAATGCATGGTAGGAAGTTTACAGAATTCAAGCTACGTACATCGTAAGGACAAGGTGAAGACCATTGGTGCCTAGAGTAAGAGAGTGAAAATCAGGGGACAAAGCACATAAGTCAACCCAACACTACTGTTCAACAGAATAACATGTGTCCTGAATAACAACACTGAGATGGAATCGGTCTTTGCTTATGAACATATTCCTGCGCACTTTCCCTTTTAAAGGTGGGGTGATGCGGAAGCCAACAAAGAGTTCTCTGGGTCTCCTGCTGAATTCGTTCTCTAAGCAATCCAACGTGCCAGAAATATTATCTTTGTTTAAGATGGTGGTCGCCTACAGCACCCTTAAGCATTATGGAGCTCATTTGACGGTGGTGTTCGATGGATATGGAAGTGCAACTTCGACAAAGGTAGCTGAGCAGAGACGAATAGCCCAAAGATGTACCTCTTTATTTGATGGTAATATATTATATGCCAACAAGCACAACCCAAAACAGCTTTCCTTGCCAACAGCAACAATAAGATGAGACTTATACAAACTCTACGTGACAAAATACGTACCGGTATCAAGCAGACAGAAGCGGATGCCACTAACCTGATTGTCTCTACAGCACAAGCAGTAGCAGAGTCAGAACAGGTGCCCGTTGTTGTCGTTGGTAAGGACACAGATTTACTGGTCATGCTAGTTGCTCCGGCAACCACTTCCACAGATATGCACATGCTATGCCGCGGAATCCTGTCACGGTCTTCAACATTCATGAAATTCAGCATGCCATAGAGGACACTAGAAATTGCCTGATGTTTCTTTAAGCTGTGACAGGGTGTGATACGGTCCCTGCAATCTACCGTCAGGGCAGTCGTAAAACTTTCAATATGGTCCACAAGAAACTTGACTATGGCTTGCTTGATACATTCGCAGTGGAAGCACCCATGACGAGGTAAAAAAAAAGCCGGGAAAGCCTTTATGGGGCCAGCAGTTCTTGATGACTACCGTCACACTGCATACAATTAAACGGGCAATTGGTCGCAGTTCTCTGAGTTCATCCTTTCAGTTAAAAAGTCTACTTCCAACTAGTGCTGCAGCAAAGCAACATCCAT
>JAVYIG010009074.1:0-82204 GCA_035222895.1 Strongylocentrotus droebachiensis | reverse complement strand
TGTTAAATAGGAACCCGGTATGATGCGAAAGCCAATGTAGTATACTTAGCAATTTGAGCCTTGTAGCTCTTGCTGGAATGCTCCCAAGGGAGTGGAGAAAGTGCATACATTGGGTGCGGGCAAGCCAGAATCCGATGACCGGGGTGAAAACATATCTGTAAAGCGTTTAGAAACTCGGGCATTGCCGATGTATTAAGCGTTATAATAATAATAATAATAATAATACACAATATTTATTAGGCGCTTAATACGGGTGTCTCTAAGCGCACCATAGTCTGACTTAAAAAATATTTACCAAAACCTATAATAAACAAACAACTTTAATATACATCTATTCTTTATTCAATAAATCATGTAAGCAGAAATATTATTATTATTATTATTATTATTATTATTATTATGATTAATATTGTTACTATTATTATTGTTATCAATATTTTATTTGGCAAAGAGAAAATTCATAAGAATTTTTGTTGTAAAGACAATAATTGAGCAAGTATAGATTAAAGATAATGCAACCACTGGAACGCCAGGGACAGAAAGAAGTTAACCTCATAACTGTTGCGAAAGGCCTTATGTTCCAGTCTCAGCGCATCGCTGTACTTTTTACAAAAAACTGTTCAATATGAAAATAACAACCTTTGGTTATCTTAAAATTAATACGAAGCCATATCTCCCATCAACACAACACTTACTTTGAGAGTGAAAATAAAGAAGGTGAAAGAAAGGGGAAAAGGAGGAGATAAAGAAGGATAGAGTCGTTCAGTGTAACATAGAATGAAACAAAGCGAGAAAAAAAGAGGGATAAAACATACATTTAAAAAAAAATCATTATCAATATCACGCACAAAATTGATATACCGCAGCTCTCCTATGGACAGCATCATACAGAGTTAACGAAAACAAAAGTCCACTCAGTGCCAATGAGGGGAAAGGAATTCCCGTTTCTCGTTTTATGTTTAATGAGAGACAATCAGCGCTCAAAATACACGGGGGCGGTGGGCGATTCCCCCCGTGAGCTGCATAATCGCCCCCGTCAGGTTGCTCACGGGGGCGATTGCAAAATTCAAAATCGCCCCCGTGGAATTATAAAATAAAGATTATCTTTTCTGTTATAACTTTAACACAATATTGAGTTTCAATTTACAAACCTCAAACCAATGAAATGGGACTTAGATTAGCGTGCAAGATTTCTCGTTCTATGAGTAGGGCCTATTATTACCGATTCAGCTCGCAGTGCAGTGCCGCCGTCAGCAGTGGTTATAGGCCTACTAGCTGTGCCGTTAGTAACGGTACGTGTGGACGCTGCCGCGCCATGTCTGCTGGAGCTAATGGAGACGTTCGCGCAAGGGCAGAAACCCCGGCCCCCCACTCAGGGGTCAGAATGACCGCATGCGTGTTGCCAAAATGTCCGGTAAAGGGGTACTTTTCGTGCGACAAAGTCCGGCCCGAGAATTGTAAAAAAAAAAGGGGTGTATTTAACTTTTCACCCGGAGATTTCTTTAAAAGGGGGTGTTTTTTTTTTCTTTTTCTCTCATCTCCTTGGACTCCTGAGAAATTATTCCGAATATAGGGGGGGTACATTGAGCATTTTTCCTGATTTAGGGGGTCTCCAAGGCAGGAAAAGCCCGCGAAAAGCCGCGAAAGGGGGGTTCGAAAATGTTGGCAGTCCTCAGATAGGGGGTGCTTTCAAAAAGAGGGAACGAGCATTATTATGAGTACCCTAAATAACACTGAGAGGGGGGGGGGGGCGGGGCAGAAACATGGTCATGGAGAATTTTTTCGTTGTGAAAAGCGGAAACCCGCTGAAATCTGGTGATTTCAAATGACCCAGCAAATAATGAACCTCGACCCAGGGGCGTCGCTAGACCTTTTTCAGTGGGGGGGGGGGGGGGGGGGGGGGGGTGTAGAGGCCAACGATAACCGACAAAACTAGCGACCAATTACCGACAAAATTAAATGTCCAATATCTACAAATTTAACCCTATAAACCCGGGGCCGAAGGGTAAATTGTTTTTCCTATGGACTATCTATAGTACTTGCATATGCGCAAATGGTCATTTTCCTCGACGACATAAATATACGAATTATTTCGTCAACTTAGTCAGCATCATAGTTGATTTTAATGCAGGCGGTAAGTGAGCAAGCGAACCACTTAAAGAGCGCTCATTAGGGGGTATGGGTGATAGGCCTCTAAATTATTAGGAAAAGAAGACGATTTTATTGTACCTTTCTCGACTGTTAATCCTTGTCTAAATCAAGTTCCCCCCCCCCCCCTTCCGCGCGAAGCGCGAAAGCTTTGACGTTTCATTACATTGTTTTGAAAAGAAGACGATTTGCTGTACCGTTCTCTACTGTTAATTCTTGTCTGAATTCAGTTTCTCCCCCACCCGCGCGAAGCGCGGAAGTTTTGGCGTTTCATTTAATTATTAGAGAAAGTAGACGATTCGTTGAACCTTCCTCGACTCTAAATCCTTGTCTGAATGAAGCTTACCCCTCCGCGCGAAGCGCGGAAATTTTGACGTTTCATTAAATTATTAGAGAAAGAAGACGATTCGTTGTACCGTTCTCGACTCGTCTAAATGAAGTTTTCTCCCTTCGCGCGAAGCGCGGAATTTTTTGGCGTTTCATCACAATATAGTGAAAGGAAGACGATTCGTCGTAGCGTTTTCGACTCTTATTACTCCCTATTCATCTGAACTCAGTTTCCCCCTCCCGCGCGAAGCGCGGAAGCTTTGACGTTTCATTAAATTATTAGAGAAAGAAGACGATTCGTTTGTACCGTTTGCGACTCTTAATAAGCCCTATTTGGTGTACTGTTTTCGACTCTTAATTCTTATCTGAATTCAGTTGTCCCCCTCCGCGCGAAGCGTGGAGGTTTTGACGTTTCCTTAAATTATTAGAGAAAGATGACGATTCGTTTGTACCGTTTTCGACTCTTAATAAGCCCTATTTGGTGTACTGTTTTCGACTCTTAATTCTTATCTGAATTCAGTTGTCCCCCTTCCGCGCGAAGGTTTTGACGTTTCCTTAAATTATTAGAGAAAGTAGACGATTCGTTGAACCGTGCTCGACTCTTAATCCTTGTCTGAATAAAGCTTCCCCCTCCCGCGCGAAGCGCGGAAGTTTTGACGTTTCATTAAATTATTAGAGAAAGAAGACGATTCGTTGTACCGTTTCGACTCTTAATAAGCCCTAATTGTCTGAATTCAGTTTCCCCCTTTAGCGCGAAGCGCGGAAGCTTTGACGTTTCCTTAAAATATTAGAGAAAGAAGACGATTCGTTGTACCGTTCTCGACTGGTCTAAATGAAGTTTTCCCCTTCCTTTTTTTTTTGGGGGGGGGGCGTTTCATCACAATATAGAGAAAGGAAGACGATTCGTCGTACCGTTGTTGGCTCTTAAACCTTGTTTGAATTTAGTTTCCCCGAAAATTTTAAACCTCTGATTTCTTTAGCTGATATTATAGGAAAGTGAAACTTCGAGAAAATACAAGTATTGTAGTTGTAGTCACTCTCGAAGTCGTCACAGCGGATAAAAAGTCACAGTTGGTAGGGAAAAAACTTGTCGGCCGACCGACAATATACATCTCACCGACTTCAAACTTCTGCATTGATATAGTACACGAGGGTCGAGCAAGAATACCGACACAGCTGACCCGACACAGCAACATATTTACCCGTGTCTTTCTTGCTCCCTCGACGAGACGACTCCACCCAACAACCCCCTTCTCTCTTTTACTCCCACTCCTCCTCTCTCAGGCTCTTACCTCTCCTCTCTCTCCTCTCTTTCACCCCTGTTTCTTTTGTTTCCCTTTCATTCGTTTTTCTTCTTTTTTTCCCCTTTTCTTTCTTTTCCTTTCTTTCCTCTCCTCGCTCTTTTTCTTTTTTCTTCTCTTTCTTTTCTTTCCTTTCTTTTCCTTTCTTTTCCTTTCTTTCTTCTCTTTTCCTTTTCTTTTTTCTTTTCTTTCCCTTTCCCTCTCTTTTTTCCCTCCCCCTTTTCTCTTTTTTCCCGACGGCAGCGCAATTTTACCGACAATATCCTGACAGGTGGGGGTGTCGCACCCCCCCCCCCCCCCCACACCCCCCCCCCCCCTTTGGCGACGCCCCTGCCTCGACCAGTAAATCAATATAAGGGACTTTTAGATTTGCACGATGAGAACGTGGACTGCAACGTGTGACCTCCTTTTAAGGCACTGCCAGTGCTTAAAAGGACGTCACATGCCCGGTCACATGTGACTGCCAGTGCCTTAAAAGTACGTAACACGTCCACGTCCACGCAAATCTAAAAGTCCCTATTGAGAAGAAGAGAAAGACCAAGATGTCGTGGAATGATATGGTAACATGGGCAGATCTACGGGGGGGGGGGGTTAAGAAGAGGAAGACCAAGATGTCGTGGAATGATATGGTAACATGGGCAGATCTACGGGGGGGGGGGGTTAAGAAGAGGAAGACCAAGATGTCGTGGAATGATATGGTAATATGGGCAGATTTACGGGGGGTTAGGGGGTTGAACCCCCTCCTTCCCCCTCCCCGGCCCCTTGGGCAGCCAAGTGAAAATGTGATGTGCATAGAAAAACGCCATTATGTGTCCAGATCGACCCACACAGTAAGATGTTAGTAGATGCAAGGAAAACAATACGGGGGTTCAAAATAGCAACAACAACAAAAAAATCGCCTCGCCGCTATGCGGCTCGTGGACGATGCTTCGCATGTAAGTAGATGCCAGGAAAACATCACTTACGGGGGTCAAAAATCAGGGACGAATCCAGCCGGCGGCAGGAGGGGGAGGGTGGCGGTGAATATTAAAGCGGGGGGGATGCTTTTTCAGGGGGGGGGGGGAGGTGAAGCGCCGTTTTAGCATGACTTTCTTTTTAACTCTTACTTTCACCTATCTCAGATAACCCTAAGTTTTTGGTCGCTGCTGTATAATTATGTAGTTGATAATGCATGATTAAAATGAAGAGAGAGAGAGAGAGAGAGAGAGAACCACCATCATTTTGCAATGGTTCAGGGTTTGTGGAATGTACATTTGAAACCGTTTCTTAGCGTCTCAACCCTAAAAAAATAACGAAACTATTTTTGAGGAAAAGCATTATACTGAACTGAATAAAGAATAATAGCTTTATATTGGCTCATACTACTACTGATACGGGCTAAAGACAATGTGGTATTTGTATAGAGGTATTCTAAAATGACATTCTGATAATCAACATTTTGTTCTGGTATCATAATGTATATACGCATAATACAACTGATCTTTATGATTTCTTAACGTGACATAGCTTCTTCTCCCCCTGCAAACAAAAAAGAAAACAAGGTTATTTAATAAAAGGATCATGCGACAAATAATCATTGTGATTCAAATTGATGCAAGGATTTTCTTTTGAACAAGCAATGCTTTTCACCAGAATCTTCTTTGTAAAAACGACTTTTACAAATCTCAGCCATGCAATTCTGCCACTGTGTTGTAAGATCACTTTCAGATTAGGAGAAGTGTATTCTTTGATGAGTATTTTACATTGAATGGAACGTCTCAACTCAGTGAGCATGGCTGAGATTTGTAAAAGTTGTTTTTAAAAAGAAGATTCGGGTGAATAGCAGTGCTTATTCAAACAAATATTCGCATCAATTTGAATCACAATCATTATTTGTCGCTTAATCCCTTTTAATGGCCTTGTTTTCTTTCTCGTTTGCAAGGGGAGAAGAAAATATGTCACGTTAAAGACATCATAAAGATTAGTGTTGTATGCGTATATAATTATTATATACACAGGCCCCGCGGAACGTTTATCAAAGTGGGGGCTAAAGTATTTACGGTCAGGTAGAGGGTAGCGAGCGTAAATTGGTGTGTGTGTGGGGGGGGGGGGGTTCAGGGGTTTTAGGCATTTAATTACGGTCAGAGAAGCACAAATATTTTGATGCCGCATTTGTGTCACTGGCAGGTCAGGGGGGGGCGTTTTTACGTTACTATCATATTTTTTTACCGGTTTGGAGGCTAGGGGGGGGGGGGCGGGGCGGTAGAATTGGCCCGTGGATCCGCGCCTGTCCAAAATAGCACACACACACAATCGCTCAGTAAAGAAAGAATGTAAAGGTTGCTCCCAATAATGAGGAGGAAATAATGTGCTGAACGGGAAGAAATCGAGAGAATGTCATCACGGGATGAAAGTCATTAACAGCTATGTAGCTTGTAAATTTGTAAGAGGGAAAATGCTGATTAAAATGATAATGATGAAATAGCAAATAATTGAAGAGTATCATAGATACCAATTCAATGGATATTTGTATAAAAAAGAGCCCCCGTCAGTACTAAAAGAGGTGTGAGTACAAAAAAAATTTTTGAACCCTGTTCTATATGCTTTTAATTTTGTAGAGTATTCATTATTATTTTCATAGACTGTCTTTCCAGGCTTTTATATACCTATCTTGTAATTTGTCCTATTGATAGAAAATGTATTATGGTTTTGCCAGATGCGAGAGAAACCTCATGAGTTTTAAAAGGATTTCATGTTTTTGCAATATTTGATGTCAATGATTTTGCCCTCAACGTAAGCTTGCTAAACAAAGCTCTTTTCGGAGGAGTTTATCATCGTGATGCCAGCAGCCAACAGCACATTTTAATGTTGTTAGTGCGAGGGGGAATCGTTCAGTTTCCGCTATAATAGTGCTACTCATCGCTGATCTGTTAGTGCCAATGAGAGCTTTAAAAAAAAATCGGTTGTAGGGAGTCAGGTAGGAATGTTTTGTAGCATTTCTTTAATTCTTTTGTATCCTTTATCAAGTATTCAAGCCCTCATATTTCGGAATTATAAAGAAGGATTGGTTTTATACAGGTATCGGAAAAGGTTTTGCCCCCTGCACCCTATCCGTTAAGATAGAAGTGGTTCCCAAGACAACCTTTTGTTGTATACAGTTGGAGAGAGTGTGAGTTTTATGTTTAGATGAAAGCTTCTAAGAACCACTCCCGTGGACCTTTTATTATTTACAACATTTCTTGCTGTCTGCTGCCTCGAGATCACTGGGGCGAAGAAAGGTAACAATGTATACCAAGGATCCCTAGGATTTATCCTTTTTGAATCCATTGAATGTTGTGTCATGCAGTATTCAGGTATTGTGTTCTGCTACCTAATCCGAAGTCCGAAGGTACGTTGTGCTCTTTAAAAAGAGAACACAATAGGGGCAGTGCAATTTCGATACCAAGGAATGGATTAGAGTTTATTTCTAAAAAAAGAAATGAAAGGCTGTCTGACTTTCAATCCATTACACTGCTCCCATTGTGTGCTCTTTTCAAAGACCACAAAAAGCTCTCAGATTGAACATTCCATATCTCTTGAAGAGAGAAAGAGGTTATTTCTAAAATGAAATGAAAGGGCTATTTGACTATATGGTGACTAATTGCTGCAGTCGTGAGCGAGGCAAATTCGTAAAAAGAAATGACAAAAATACTGAAACATTATTTACATTTTTTAATATATATCTATTTGACTTTCAAGAACCTTGTTTTCTTTCTCGTTTGCAAGGGGAGAAGAAGATATGTCACGTTAAAGACATCATAGAGATCAGTGTTGTATGCGTATAAATTATATACACAGGCCCCGCGGAACGTTTATCAAAGGGCGCTAAAGTATTTACGATCAGGTAGAGGGTAGCGAGCGTAAATTGGTGTGTGGGGGGGGGGGGGGGTTCAGGGGTTTTAGGCATTTAATTACGGTCAGAGAAGCACAAATATTTTGATGCCGCATTTGTGTCACTGGCAGGTCAGGGGGGCGGCGTTTTTTATTTTATTTTTTAAGGTAAAATTTACGTTACTATCATATTTTTTTTACCGGTTTGGGATCTAGGGGGGGGGGGGGGGGGGGCGGGCCGGTAGAATCGGCCCGTGGATCCGCGCCTGTCCAAAATAGCACACACACAAATCGCCTCGCCGCTACGCGGCTCAGTAAAGAAAGAATGTAAAGGTTGCTCCCAATAATGAGGAGGAAAAAATGTGCAGAACGGGAAGAAATCGAGAGAATGTCATCACGGGATGAAAGTCGGTAACAGGATATTTGTATAAAAAAGAGCCCCCGTCAGTACTAAAAGAGCCCCCGTGAGAAGGCTCACTGGGGCTCTTTTTTGGGGGGAAGAGCCCCCGTGGACATAAAATTAATTTGAGCCCTGGAGACAATACAAGAATAATGGGCAGAAGAAGAGTGTAAATAGCAGTATAGCCATTATTTTAATCCACCAAGGATTAAAACAAACAAAAATGAGTTATGAAGAAAAAGAATCACAACTCGTATTGACAAATATAAGATAAAAACAGTTCTGTAATTACACTCTAGACGTTTGACTATTGGGCGACAGAAAACCACTGTTTTCTTCCTGCCATCGATTCGCTGAATTTATTTTCTAAACGGTCTTGACTGAACATCCTTTGATCGTCTCTTAGTTTCGGGCTCTTCCCAGTGATGTTGTTATTCCGTACTGGTTCAAAAAAGAGACTTGATTAGTAGTGGAAAGAAGTTCCAAATTACCGGCGGCAAAGTGAGGAAGAACTTGTAACTTCATAATTCATTCCTTGTTAATGCGTTGACGGACGTTTTCATTTCCCTTGGGATAGTTCGCTTAAGGTTTTGGCGGGAAAACACATCTTTGGCTCTACCCCCCCCCCCCCCCCCTCCACCAATTCTCTCTCTCTCTCTCTCTCTCTCTCTCTCTTTCTCTTTCGTTTTCCTTTAAAACGATGAGTGTTTTTTTTTTTTAAGGGATCGTTTAACAATGTTAAATCTGAGATGCACGGCCCCTACGTGTTAGCAGTGTCTGTGATATGGTGTAATATTGAAGCCCTAAAAAAAAAATCGCGCTTCAAAATGATCAAGAAGTGCCTCAAAAAAGTAAAAATCTTTGAGTGACCGGTTGTACCATACTCGTTTAACCCAATAGACTGTAGTTCGGCGAACGGTTTTCAAAATTTGTAATTCCAATAATTAATATCTTGATAATCAGACAGGCGATGGGCTTGTAAAAGTCATGGAGTTCCTGACTGACCTAAAGGTTTATAATTATCATTGCAGCATGATCTAAAGGATCCAAGACAAAGTTACCGGATCCCTTTAAGTGTGTAATGTAATACGAAAAACGGAAAAGCGATAAAAAGTATACATTTTGTTGTCTCCTTCAATTAGTCTTTCTGTCACTACATCCCTCTCTTTCTCGCAAGGCAAGCCATCAATATTTTCATTCTAAGAGGACAATTTTTTCTTCTCTAGATTTCTTTAAATTTGAGATTTTTAAACACAATATAAGTATACGCGTAGGAGGAACAAAACATTCTCTCCATTTCTCCGATAAATGGAAAGACCTCGTAAAATCTAGCTCTGAGATGCAGTTTCAATGGTTAAAGCTATGGCTGAAATGTCTTTTGAATTCATTTCTTTCTTCCTCCCCCGCACTGCACTCTACCGATGTAGAGCAAGTCTCCTGTCTATTTTCCAAGACACACTTCTTAACAATTTTTATCAAGACATCAAATTTTTCCCCACCGATTACCAGACAGTGCTTTCTGTTTGATGCTCAGGTCTTCATCGTTATATATTTTTCCAGCCTTTCTCTTCCCTCCCTCCCTCCCTCCCTCTCTCTCTCTCTCTCTCTCTCTCTCTCTCTTTCTCCTCTCCCTCTCTTTCTCCTCTCTCTCGCCCTCTCTCTTTGTATGTCTGTCTGTCTGTCTGACGATCTATAATTTTAGGCCTATTTTACCACATCGTTATCATTCTCGTGATTATTCCCAACTCAAGCTATGCTTTCCGGGTTTTCGCCTCCTTCCGTATCTGAATTATTTACTGTATACATTATGTTGAAATAATTGTTACATATATCATGTATAATGTGTTTCATATTGTACTGTTGAGAAGGAAATAAATGTTAATAAATACAAAATAAAATACAAATTACTAAGTTCCCGCTAAATAAAAACATTTATTTTTCATTTTTTGATCAAGATTGATACAGATGCTTTTTTTCACCGTCAGTTCCAAAGGTTCAGTCGTAAAATGGTTTGAACTCAAACATGGGTTTCAAATGAGACGGAAAGAGATGAGGAAGAAAAAACATCTCCATGATCATGGTTCATGTCTGAACCAGTAGCAGAGAAAATGATTTAGCCATTACACAAATGCCGTCATGTATAGTTTGATGAAAACAATTCGGCCATTCCAGCATTTAGATGCATATATTAGCTTTACGGATCGGAAGCGAGTGGATTGTAAGATATAGTTGAGGATTTTATGAAGAAAAAACAGGTAGTAAGAAGACTGTTCAGCTCCTAATCACGTGTCATGAAAATGAAATGAGAACGAAAGAATGACGAAAGTCACGTGTCTTGGACATTACCATGCACGGTCGCATGAACTCATTGTGATTAACAATGCTATCATACGGAAAGCGACAACACTGGAACTGTGGAACATGTGCATGTTTTATTTGATGGTGATTTTTAAAAACCAAGTGTTATGTCATCACAAAATTAAACAAAACGACAGCATTTTTAATAAAAATGAAAACAACTGTAGACAATGTAATATTCTGCAAATACTATGTCACTGCCCGTTTTAATAATCACCCTCAGTATTTTTTGTTTGCTAACGATGAGTAAATTTTGTAACCAGCAATATGCAATTTTTTTCGTCATGACTTCACGCAAGTTGCGCTATTATGCAGAGGCGTGGCGTTTTTTTTCTCCAGACACTGAATTATGTGCGGGTTAATGATATCATGATCACAGATGGATGGAATGCAAGAAAATAAGGTCATCAAGTTTGGGTGTGGAGAGGTTTTTTGTCATTGAACAATGATTCAATAAAAATGTTGAGATACTAGACACTAGTAGCTCATAAATTATGAAGCAACAATCCCTTTAAGAGCCTATAGAGTCAAGTCCACCCACATGCAGTAATCGTCGACTGCTACTCAAAGATAATTACCCATTTCTCCCTTCCTTCTCTTCACATATCTCGAGGTAATGAGAAAATATATCTCGAGGGATGATAACAATGTCTTCCCGTCTTCATAATGAGATGCAATACCTGCTCCTAGAATCAAGGGCATCATATTCAGCTAAAAGGCGGGAAGAGTCTGTAAACATGTGCCTCCAACGTCCGGTTCAATCAAAACGGTTGTCTGCTTCAACCTAGATTCATTCAGCATGTCACGCAGAACCAGATTCATTTCACGTGTGACTTGACTTTAATTAGCTCTTTAATAAAGCATCTCCTGGTTGAAATTTAATGGGAATAACAAATCATTTGAATCGAAATTGATTTGTTAGTTGACAGTTACGGTCGGATGTTTACTTGTGTGAGTGTTGTTATTGTCGTACTGTCTTGTTGGTATTTCCCCCGGTATTTCCTTTGCAAACGGTAGACATTTTTTCAAAATTGACCTCGATTAAGCAGAAAAAGCAACAACCAACCAACCGACATAACAAACAAATTTACATATTACAATCGAAAAAGTATGGGATTATGGTAGGATTGGTAAATATGTGTCAGACGGAGGTAGCTGTCAAAACAACAAAAATTTGTTCCCTCAGTCAATAGTGCCTGACGTATCATGTCTGTCTTATATCCCGGTCAAACCATGGTCAACCTAACCAATTCCGTTTACATGATGGTCAAACTGGCTTGATTATTAACCCATATCCTGGTCATTGGTTGAGACTGGCCAATTAATCCTGGGCTGTAGGAAGTAGTTTTGACATTCATATATTTCCGTGATCTCCATGCATGATAATACTCTTCTTGTTGCTCCCTATTAGATTCCAGTGGATCGGAACAAAATCACTTCCTAATCGACCCCCCCCCCCCTCCCTCTTATACTTCCACACTTCCCAGAAGACTGGTACCAATATTTATCTTTTAAATGTTTATTCTACATCATTTTTATCGTACATTAATCATATACTTCTTTAGTTTTTTGTAACTTAACAGGATAATATATATTTAAAAAAAAATACAAATAGTTCTTGCAGTGAACTGCCTCTCTCTAACAATCCCATGTTCCAACTTGCATCGGAGAAATATGAAGAATATTGTCTTTAAGAGATCCCTGAAAACGGATCTCTTCCGCGAGTAATGTAAAATGATGTACTCAATTTATAAATCTGTTATTTTGTTTGTGTTTGGTTATTTCTCTTCAAATATGTGAATTCACAGACAACTGCCACAGACCTACGATGAAACTACGCAAATCCAATACAGATCACTGATTTCAGTAGCATAATTATAAATGATTATTGTATCTTGATAACAAGTTTTATGAACTATGAAACAGAGCCCATTTAGAGCTCGTTGGCTTTCTTTTTGCTCAAATTGGACTTTCCTGAATAGACCGTGCATGTTATACCAACGATAAGGTACTTTGCAGGCGCCTTGAGCATCTCGGGATGGACTTGTGTGTAATATCAATATCATAAAGGAAAAAATGAACGTACATACGTCGAAGAAAAGATTCTTTCCATATAATAATAGAGATTTAAGCTCGTTAAATCACCTGCTTTTCATCGAAACATCTTCGAGATCAATAAACAAAGCAGATGGAAATAAAGAACGTGTTTAGTGATTATGTCCTACTATCATTATTTAGACCAAATTCTTTTTAATTTTTTAAAATCAATATTGCCTCCGAGAAATCCTTCGATCCATTCTTATTTCGTCATAATTATAAGTCAAAAAGAAATTGTTTCCTTATTGTAATTGATATTTAGGGAAAGAAGTGACTTCTAAAGCCGAAATCATCGGGTTATTTTTTTTAAATTTTAATGTGAGACCTACTAGTTGTATGCTCTATAGTCGGAGGGTTCATAATTCCGAATACAAGAAGAACTAGTAGTAGTAGTATAGAAGTATACATACATACATACATACATACATACAATTGTCTTTTATATAGCGCAACATCCAACGAATTGCTCGAAGCGCTTTACAGAGATAATGACATAGTAAACACAAGATAATACATGTATAAAAGAGTAATTATAATAACAAACAAAAATATTAGAATTACAATTTACTTATTGAAGAGGTACGTTTTTAGTTTTTTCTTGAAAATTTCAACTGAGGGAGAGGTACGGAGGTCGAAAGGGAGGGTATTCCAAATTTTGGGGCCATAATAAAAGAAACTACACTCCCCCGATCTTGAATTGATACGTGGTAATCGGAGGAGCGTGGGGTCGTTAGAAGAGCGGAGGTTGTATTGAAGTCTAGGAGGAGTATGTAGAAGCACAGACAGATACATTGGTGCACAATTATTCAAACATTGGTAGACAATTAGGGAAACTTTGTATATGATTCTGTTATTTACGGTTAACCAGTGTAATTGCTTAAGTAGAGGAGATGCTGATTCATACCTGCTCCCTCCCAAAACAACCCGGGCAGCACGATTTTGGATTCGTTGTAATCTTCGAATGTCTGTCACATTAGCATTCAAAAGAAGAGAGTTGGCATAGTCTATTCTACTGAGGATTAATGATCTTACGACATGATGGCACGCATCAGAGGTCAACAGATTCTTGATTCTAGAAATATTGTACAAATGAAAGTTAAGCGATTTACACAAAGCAGTAATTTGTTTAGACATGGACATTGAAGATTGAAAGAAAATACCTAAGTTTTTGACATTGTCAGACATTTGTACTCTACCATTTCCTATGTTTATACTTATATCACGCGGTAAGTGATGTCTAAGCTTTGGTGACATGGCCAGCAGTAGTTCCGTCTTTCCTTCGTTCAGTTTGAGTTTATTTAAGGTCATCCATATACTAATTTCAGAGATACATTGTTCCAGTTTACTTATTTCTTCTTGAAAATTTGCAAGACTTTTGGGGTTGAAACTTGTGTATATTTGTGTGTCGTCAGCATACATATGATATCTAAGACCGTAGCGACTAATAATTCTTCCCAAAGGTTTGACGTATAGCGTAAAAAGGAGCGGGCCGAGTACGGACCCTTGTGGAACTCCATAATCTAAAGTATGAACATCAGAGTAAGTGCTATCTATGCGAACCCGATAGGTCCGACAGTTAAGATACGACCGAAACCACTGCAGAGCCGTGTCACGTATTCCAAATTCTGAGGAAAGCCTATCAATCAAAAATCCGTGGTCAATGGTATCAAAGGCTGCGCTTAAATCTAATAAAACTAGTATCACACCACGCCTTTTATCAATTTCACATAGAATATCATTTCTAACACGGGTTAGTGCAGATTCAGTACTATGATGTCTCCTGTATGCCGACTGAAATTCATCTTGTAAGCTAAGCTCTTCGACATGGGCTGTCAGTTTTGAGGACACCACGAGCTCAATCACCTTGGATATGTAAGCAAGATTAGATACAGGCCTATAGTTTTTAAGTTCCGAAGAATCCAACGAAGATTTTTTCAGGTGAGGAAAAACTATTGCATATTTAAGTTTGTCAGGGAAAACTCCATTCGCTAACGAGCAGTTTATGATTGACGTGATAACGGGTACCATTACCTCTGAATTAGCTTTAAGCAGCCAGGTTGGCATGACATCCAGGTCACAGGACTTGTTTGCAGACTTCTTTATGACCCTCTTCACATCTTCATCGCTGACTGGTGTTAAAGCCAGCAGTAAGTCGTCATCCGCTACTGGACCAAGAGGAGGAACATTATCCGGATCTGGAACAGTCCACACTGTTTGCTGATTAGGTGGATGTGCATCAAGTAACCGTCTGATACTCCTAACCTTGCCCTCAAAGAAATTGGCAAAATCATTGCAGAGGCGAAGCGGTTCATCGGACACTGGGAGGACATGCTTTGAACGACCCAGTAATGAACTGACTGTTGAAAACATATTCCTGCAGTTAGACTCAAGAATAACATTTGTGTAATAATTACGCTTAGCTTTCCGAATGATAACATTTAGCTTATTCTTTTGATTAATGTAATTCTGTCGATCCGAAACAAGTTTGGATTTTCTCCATTTTGACTCCAGCGCTCTCTTTAGTTGTCGACTTGCCATCACACTGTCATCATACCACGGAGCACATGGTCTTTGTTTCCGTCTTCGCGTCGTTTCTGGGCAATGTTGATTCAGCACTCCCTGGACAGCACCATACAAGGAAGTCAGCATGTCGTTTACATCACTCTCCGGAAAATCCGCAAAACGTGATGAAAGATCAGCTAGAAACTTCTCACTGTCAATCTGGCGATAGTTTCTGGATTTGATAAGCACTCTGTCAGTACTCGAAGGGGGTGTCTGGATATTCAGATTGCAACGCACTACAAAGTGGTCTGACATGCCTTTGTCAATGACGTTGTAATTGCAGACTATGTCATCTCCAGTCTTCGTAATGACCAAGTCCAGCGTGTGATCACCATCATGAGTAGGTTCTTCAACGAGCTGGGAGAAGCCAGATGAAGTGACTGATTCCAGAAACTGGCGTGGGGTCGGTAGATGTGCCTTATCAACGTGTACATTGAAGTCCCCGAGAATGATGACGCGACTGCCCAACATTGAACATAAGCCTAAGAATTCATCAATCTCATCGAGAAAGGCCTTTACTGTAAAGCCATTAGTCGTAGAAGGTGGAGGCCTATATACGGCAATGATACGATACTGTTCACACCTGTCTACAACACAGGCAAATTCAAAAGTTTTAGGGGAAAATTCAATCTGCTTCAGTCTGAGATCTAGGTGAGTTCTGAACAGAAAACCCAAACCTCCATGAGCATCACCATGACGAGCAACATTGTGAAAGGAAAAATCGGGTGGCGACAATTCGGTTATGACAGTAGGATCACTTTCACGGAGCCATGTCTCTGTAATGACCATGATGTCAACATCATTTTGAAGTACATAGTCATATAGTTCAGTGGTTTTATTCCTCACAGATCTGGCATTCCATAGATGAAGTGCTACAGGTGACGGAGCATTTGATAGAGTCTCTACAAGTTTAAGATTCTCGAAGTTAACACCATTCCGCCTTTCATGCGTGTACGAATTTCGAGTGTGGGGCCGAACACAAACTGGAATCGGACAGTGAGCAACTTTCTTTCTTTCATCATTTCCATCAACAACTGGTCCGAGTCGTGTTCCAGAAAGTTGACTCCTTAACCAGGCTTTCGTCTTAACACCTCCCCTGGTACCCCTTTTAGTTGGAGGTTTGCAACTAATACCTAGGGCTTTCACTTTGTCATATACATCACTTGGAAGTCGCTGATAACCAGTGATGTTCTTTAAGCGGTGTAGTTCTGAACCAGTGAATGTTGTCCGTTGAGGGTAGTACAACTGTTTACATTTCTGTGAGGTGTCACTGTCAATTGTAGTTGGTCCAGGGTTGGGGTTGATGTCCCCTGCTTTGAACAGTTCAAGTTGAAAAGTTGAATGGCTATTTGCATAATAGGCTATTCTAGTCTTTATGTAGTTCTTTCGGACAAAAGCTTGCCCAAATGAAGCTTCTTGGTTTGACTGATAGATGGTGCACAGTTGTGAATCAGTCAGGCAGACGCTAAAGCCTAGAATAATAGCCAGGAGGACATTGAAATTGATCATGGTGAAAGGATTACTCTTGTAATCCTTAAATCCTCCCTATTGTCCCATCAGAGACACAAAAGTATAACTTACTCTGGTGTATCAAAATGGTCCAGCAAAAAGTCTCCTTGTATCAGTATACATGTATAACATCAATCCCAGAAAAATGATAATCATCAAAATATCCTCCTTGTAGGCAACATACATGCTTCAAAAGTTGTCTAGTCTGATCTCTGGCCTTAGATCTACTACTACTACTACTACTAATACTAGTAGTAGTAATAGTAAGAAGAAGAAGAAGAAGAAGAAGAAGAAGAAGAAGAAGAAGAAGAAGAAGAAGAAGAAGAAGAAGAAAGAGAAGAAGAGGAAGAAGAAGAAGATGAAGAAGAAGAAGAAGAAAAAAAAGAAAAAGAAGAAGAAGAAGAAGAAGAAACAGAAAAAGAAAAAGGAAATGAAGGAGAAGAAGAGGAAGGAGGAGAAGGGAACAGAGGAGGACGAGGAGGAAAAGAAGGAGGAGAAGAGGGAGAAAGAAGATTAGTAGTAGGGGAGGTAATAGAAGGGAGACGAGAATGAGAAGGAGGGGACAAGTGAAACTATCACGAAAATGAAACGAAAATAAAGTTCAACAAACTTAAAGCTGTAGCTAAAGAATTGAAGAGGAAGAGAACTTCAAATGATTGCAAGTCATCATGACTACGACAATGATGATGATGATGACGTACATCTGGTTACTATGGTGACGGTGATCTTAATGTTTAAGGAAGAAAACGGGAAGGGGAAGAAAATTGAAATGACATTAATTAATACTTTGATTAGATCATGCAATGGCAATCAGCTCCCTACTGTGGTTTCTTAATGACGTCACATGGACATCATGATGTAATGGAGGACGGATGGTGAAATTATGAAGAGTCTATTGGTTTCTGTGGGGAGTCCTCGGGCAAGCATCCTGCTTATAGCCTACCTAGCAATTCTGAACCGCACCTATATACTCACAGTCTTTAAATATAGCTAATTGATAACGCTATTTCGGAAGCCATCGAGAATCAAATTAATTAGGGTACTTACGCGATGGTGAAATTAGTAAGAGTGAATTAGTGTTCGGGATGAACATCCTTTTCATTTCAAATGAGATCTACATTTACACAAATTGTCTTCATCAAGCCATAAACGTATTCAAATTAGTATATCGCAAGGACTTTAGAGAATTCTACCACATGGAATTTCAAAAGCACTATCCGTCATTTCTTTTATATATTCATATCATGTATTCATAACACGATTTCTGAAGGAAACTAAAGGATATTGGAATTGCCCTCGAATTGATTCCTTGAAAGTATTTGCGATCGGGCTAATCACTTTATAAAACTATACGGATTCACTGATCACACAGAATGGACATAACAAACATGACGTAGATCACTGCTCAGGGAGGGGGCGGCGAGGGAGGGGGCAGGGGCTATGTCATGAATCGTAAGTATTCACTCGATAATATAGCAAGTCTGTATTTGGGGCCACTGAAACATCCTTTGCATTTCATATGGGATCTGCATTAACACACACTTTCACAAGCCATATATAATGTATTCAAATAAGTATATCGCAAGGACTTTCCAGAATTCTACCACATGGAATTCATTTCATTTCATTTCATTTATTTATTTAAACACGGAGGCCTACCTCAGCCCGCGGACTGTTCTTCTGTAGGGCCGTGCATATACATAAAAACATACAATATCAAAATAACATATATACAACATAATTCAACATAATAATGGTAACATAAATATATACAAAACAAAAATAACATAAACTAAAAATACATATGAAATATTAAAAAGGGATGGGGATTACTCATTAAGGGCTCTTGGTTCCATATACTTATTTAGATTACGTTTGAAATTTATAACAGATAACTCACGTTTAAGTTCTGGTGAGATTGAGTTCCAGCATTTCGCACCGAAATAGCTGAAACTCTTTTTTTTAAAACATGTTTTTAATTTAGGTAGTACAAAATTATTAATTGAATTTCTCATATTATAATTACATTTTTTTAGTTCAAATAAATCTAGCAAGTAATTAGGACAATTATGATTAGCAATTTTATACATCATGTAAAGGGCATGTTTATCTCTTCTTTTTTCTAAAAAATCAAGCTTTAACTGGTGAAACAGGGAAATTGTAGAATATCTGGCATCAACTTTTAATATAATTCGGAGGGCTCTATTCTGGAGGACTTGAAGCTTCTTAACAGATTTTTTCATAATATTTCGCCAGACCACATCACAATAGTCAAGTTTACTTTGTAATATAGTTTTATAAAACATAAGTGCAATATTCTGAGATATGTAGTTCCTTATTCTTTTAAATAGGTACAGCTTTTTAATAATATCTTTTCTCAGAAAATTAACATTAGCATTAGACGCTTAAGGGATTTCCAAACCTTTCCTGAATTTCCAGTACTTTCAACAACACTTTTAGTAATGAATGCTGCTTTTGCCTTTCTTATTTTCATTGTAATCTGGTTCCTAAGCCGTCTAAATACATTCCAATCATCTTCATTCTTGGAGACAATAGCCCTTGCCTTTTGACAGTTTCTGGAACGAATTAATACAATGATTTCCTCTGTCATCCAAGGAGATTCGAGTTTCCGAATTCTTTTTTTTCTCAGTGGAGCGTGTTTTTCTATAACCTTTAACAACCTATTTTCAAAGTAATTATATGCGGATTCTACATTCTCAAACGTCTCAACTTCTTCCCATGATATCTGATCTACATCATGCACGTAATCATCCACATCCACTTTTCCAATGTTGCGTGAAATATTATATCTATGGCAGTTCTCGTTACATGCATTATGCTTTGATCCTAAAGTACAATAAACCATATAATGATCACTAAGTGATATTGGAATAACTCCAGAATTTGTTATTTTTTCGGGTCTGTTTGTTATAATAACATCTATTGTTGATGAGGTACGTGGTGTCACCCTAGTGGGTGAATTTATGATTTGTTCCATATTATAACTCTCAATAATGTCAAACAGGTGTTTTGTCTGCCATGACCTTGTATATGATGCTACATCACAGTTCAAGTCACCAAGTATCAATAAATCAGATTCATGATCATCAATTGATTGTATGACCCGTTCAAACTGTTGAAATACGTCTACATTTGCATTAGGTGGCCGATACCATACAAGTACCACAATTGGTTTCCTGTGTGATACTTTGAGCTCAATAGCTATTAATTCAAGTTCATCACTCACTATATCTGTTCGAATATTATATTTCAAATTCGATCTGATGTAGGGCGCTACACCACCTCCTCTCCTATTCCTATCCTTTCTCACGATATCATACCCATCAATTTTCAATTCTGAATCATCTATCAAATCATCAATATGAGTTTCACTTAATGTCAGAAAATCTATGCTCAGTCTTTCTTGAATGGTACAAAGTTCATCGAAATTCCTAAGTAAGGATAAGCAATTCAGATGAGCAAATTTAAGACCTTTTAACTTAGTTACCTTTTCTAATTGTTCGTCTAATCTGTCATCTGTTTCTCTTGTCATTCTTTCTTCATCAGAAGCAAAGCTGATTTCTTCTTCTTCATTAATAAAGTTAATGCTGTCATTCATTGTACTGTAATCATTTGCAAATGGCATTTCTTTTAATGTGCATAAATCGCATGTCCAGTCTAAATTTGAATTAAATATGGAATCAGAAGTATGGGTACAACTAAGATGACACCAATGTGAACATTGGAAACATAGTAATGCATTATGATTACTTTTCACTTTTTTCTCACAAATAATACATGGAAACTTTATCGGCATCGTTATTATATAACATATGTCTCTTACGTGATCGTATTTTCTATTCTTCTTATCCAAGACGTTCGATGTCGCTCATGCCTCGGATCAGGGTTATTCGCCTTTCTTCACCATTTCCAGTCTGTACAAAGATTCGTCCGTCACGAGACCATGTCCTCGAGGTCGCGTCACACTTACGAGCAAAGTACATCAATGATTGGCGATGGGTTGTTAGATCTTCGTTGATGAAGATTTTACTCCCTTTGAGTTTCGACCTGGCGCTGTACACTTGTTGTCTCACTTTGTATGTAGCGAATTTCACTATGATGCTCTTCTCCTTGCCGGTGTCTCTAGTTGTAGTCGATGTTGGTTTCGGTGCAATTCTATGGCTACGGTCGATATCATTCTTTTGAAGATCAATTTTCAGATGTTTTCTAGCGATTTCAGCAACGATGTCATCCGTGTTTTCATCTGGTCTTTCCTTAACTCTGTATATTCTCAGACAATTTCGTCGACTATATTGCTCTTGCTCATCCAGTTTTTCTTGAAGTCTGTTGATTTTCCCCTCGAGTTTCTCAACTTTCCTTTTCTCCAACTTTGTCTCTTCTTCTTTGGACTCCATGTCCATTTTCAGTGCAGCGTACACTTGTTGCGTAACTTTCCCTATGATAGCTTCTTTCACTGCAGCGACGAGGGCATTTAGGACTTCGGGGGAACATAATGCGGTTTTAATCTTGGATTCAATAGCTAGATCAAGGCTATTGTCTCCATCAATTGTTGCTGTTTCCATGTCTTCAGCTCGTTGATGATAAGCTTCTTGCCCCTTGGCGTTCTGTGCTTGACTTTGCCCCCTGTAACTTCGGGACCGAGTTACTGGGGCTCCGCTGTCATCACAGTTTTTAGAAGCCGACATATTTCCATGAATGTTTCCGACAGAATTCTCACATGAGAAGTTCCCAATGTAAGATAATTCGTTCCAGTAGTAGTATATGGTATATCACAAATGATGTATAATGAAATTATCCAGAATCAGCCGGTAAAATGGTAAAAATAGCAAGGAATTTAAGAGCAAATCATATAGAGCTGTGTCACGTTAGTTATTTCAAAAGCATTATCCATCCTTTAAACAAAAAATTGATATCATGTATTCATAACACGATTTCTGAAGGAAAAACTATATAGGATATTGGCATTGCCCTTCAGATGATTCCTTGAAAGTATTTGCGATCGGGCTAATCACTTTGTAAAACTATACGGCTTCACTGAACACACAGAATGGACATAACAAACATGACGTAGATATCTGTTCAGGGTGGGGGCGGCGAG
Source organism: Strongylocentrotus droebachiensis (assembly GCA_035222895.1). Classification (NCBI taxonomy): domain Eukaryota; kingdom Metazoa; phylum Echinodermata; class Echinoidea; order Camarodonta; family Strongylocentrotidae; genus Strongylocentrotus; species Strongylocentrotus droebachiensis. Next base: position 60,534 of record JAVYIG010009074.1, on the reverse strand, counting down.
GGAGGGGGCAGGGGCTAAGGCACGAATCGGAAGTATTCACTCGATAGAATATATATTTTAACATATTTGTGGCTTACAATCAGTTATAAAACGATAGAATATAGTTACAAGCAAGTCTGTATTTGGGGCCACTGTTACCCCTAAGAGAGGGCCTTTTGCCCTTTGATTCAGAAACTAAACTAGACAAGATGTTCCATCAGTTAGCATATTCACGGAGGCACAACACGTACTGGCCCATGCGCTTCCCCCGTAATATAATGTTCATTTAAAATTACACCCAAAACGTTTGGGGCTGTCAGAGTTTTTCCGGAATTATGCCTCCCTCTCTTTTTTATTTTACAGAATCCTGACAAATTAACTTCCTATTAGTAAGAAAAATATGTAGTTATTTTGTAAGGCTTCTAAAATTCATAATAAATTGAAGATTGGTAACCATGGTTACTAAGAAAAAACTATCTAGGAAAGAGCTGCAAACTGTGACAGTCCCTTTGTCATCCCCTTGAACAGCCTCCCTCTCTTCTCTTCCAATCTCTCTTTCTCTCCCTCCCCCTTCTCTCTCTCTCTCTCTCTCTCTCTCTCTCTCTCTCTTTCTATATCTCTTTCTCCCATTTCTCTCTCTCACGCATTTTTACACACCCCCGTACACACACGCTCACACACACTCTCTTCTCTTTCCATTTTCTCTTCTCATTCCCTATGTTCTTTTTATCTCTCTACAATTTTCTCTTTTCCCTACCACACTTTCCTTTCCGTCTAACATCTTCTCGGTGAAATGTTTTGAATTCTGTGTTTGTGTTCCCATGGTAACCGTTGTTGTTGATTCATTGAACGAGCCTAATCCCGATAACATACATGAATAGTCCGCCTATTTATGAGAATAACCTTTACTTATTTTATTATCTTCTTGTGAAGGGCAATCGAAGCCTGAAAATAGTGCGGAAAACACTTAAGTGTTGTATGACTTCTGTATGACGTGTCTTACTTATTTTTTCACCAACAAAATTTGATGCATGTTTTTAAAAGATTTTCATTATGTTTAGCTGATCTTTTACTCATATTTGGAAATCGGAAAAGAATTCTGTGACAAATCCATATCATTTATTATATTAACCTGTGTGACAGTTTCAGTGTTTTCAGTTTAGACACCATATTTCTTTAGATGTATACGTGTACTGGCAGACAAAACCTGGCTGATTTGATTTAACTGTTGATATTTTATCCCTTATCTCAAGTTCCTTTGCTTGAATGCCAATAATGATTATATCAATATATATATTATAATCTTCATCCAGTTTGGATGATTGTTCATGTCCTACAACTGAAAAGTGTGCAGTTTAATCTTGTTCATTTCAAACCCACGCGTTATATCATTTTTGACGAATGAAATAAGATTGGATAAAACTATCGGAACCCTCTTCCTTTGGTCTGTTTATGTCTACGGGAGAGAGGTAGCGGTGAAGAAGCAATATAAACAGGAGATAAATGATCAATTAAGCAGCTGTAGGAACTGTTCAATTATCCTCATAAGCTGTCCAAACACCCAATCAATAAGCTATACTGGTACACGCACTATGTTTTCAATTCGACTCTCAAGCTGGCGCCCTGTATTATTGACGTGTTCCTTCTTCTTTTTGTCTTTTTTTTTTTTTTAATGAATGCTGTAATCCAAGTCTCACTGCTTTGCGAAGATTGAAGTAACTGATGTTTTGAAACATTTCTTAAAAGCGCTTTATAAATAGCATGTATTTTTCTTCTTCTTCTCCTACCTTACTATATTACTACTATCTCTACTACTAAAACAACAACTACAATTACTACAACTACTACTACTACTACTACTACTACTACTACTACTACTACTACTACTACTACTACTACTACTTATTACTTCTACTATACTACTACTAACTACTACTACTACTACTTATTACTTCTACTATACTGCTACTACTACTACTACTACTACTACTACTACTACTACTACTACTACTACTACTACTTCTACTACTACTACTATACTACTACTACATCTACTACTAATCTTACTACTATACTACTACTACTACTACTAATGATAATAATAATAATAATACTGCACTACTACTACTAGTAGGCTACTACTACTACTACTACTACTACTACTACTACTACTACTACTACTACTAATACTGATGATGTTCCTGCAACTAATACTACACTGTACTCTTGCTATGCCTCCTACTTTTACTTCCACTACAGATATTAACTTTGTTCATTCTTTCTAGAGGGCCATATCCTTCTTTAACCCAATATCCTATCTTCGCCACCTTCACCTTCTATTCTCGTGATGTTAGGTGTCAATCTCATTGATTAGACTATTCCGTCTTGTCACACGTAGGCCTAATGGGATTATCCCCTTCCTCTATAGCTCGACTATTGAGGAATTAGATTAATAACCCTCTATCAGAATTAATCCCCACCGATTAAAATTTATTGTCGGTAGCGGATATATCCCTCAAGAAGGGGCTTTGGATCATTGACGAGTCACACCTTGGTTTAAACATGGATCTACTATACTACGAAGCTGTAATCAACACCGCCATTCTAATATCCAGGAATATACTACTATTTAAACCGGGAGGATATGATTCAATAGGGCACAGTTGCAGGATTTTTATTCAGGAGATAATAATATTGTACATCCGCAGTTGAAAACTAAAATGTATAGAAGAAAGAATTTGTGTGTATATGTATCGTTATGTGATATGTAAAGGAGCTGAATGCCTGAGGCCGACAACGATTAGATTCACTTCAACAGCCCCTGGCAAATTGTGTGAATTATATGTCAGTTTCTTTTGATTTGATGAGTAAAATAATCAGAAAGATTCTTAAAAATTATATTATTAATAATAATAACAATGATGATGATAATAATAATAGTAACGTGGGTGATTCTAATAACAATAAAACAGTATTCAATACAAACAATAACAAAGATACCCATATTGCGTCATTTTCAAAACGAAGAATTTTTTGTTTTGTTTAGTCCATTGACTGCACATCTAAATCATTCCGCCGTGAATTCTTCCACCCCTTAGAAGATATTTTGCAATTGACAATTTAAAAAAATGGGTACATTTTCAATCCTTTTTTTACTTTCCAGATTGTATATTAGTTTTGATACCTGTGCACTCTTCGTTTGCTGAAAGAATAATTTATTATGTCGACAGTTATTATAAAGTCTAACCTCAAGTTGAAGCCTAATAGATCAGCAGCTCATCAGTCTAATGCTATTCTAGTCCAAAATTTGGCCAATTAAATTTTAACGATCTCCACCAAAGCAGTGGGATCCCCTACCTGCTCCCTGCCAGCCGAAGATGGCATGATCTTCGAATAAAGACGCACTGAGAAAAAAATCTTAGGCTATATTTGCTGCAGTTGCTGCAAGCCGCCGAAGATGGCGTTATCGACGAACTCGTACGCCAAGTTCACAGAACTGAAAATACGTTCTAAATCATGTTTCCAAATTTACCAGGCCTTTTAAAACAAATATGGAAGTCTTAACTTCTTTAGAGAAGCTTGCGCCATTGAATTCTTTCACCTAAATATGGTGCGATATAAATACTGTGAGTCATACAGGAAGTAGCTTTAATTATTTCATTAAAATATGTAGTATATGAGGCCCTCTCTTTCTGGATTATGATAAAGGACGATGCCTGCATGTCATATACATGACTATATTTCATCCATGTATAATATTTTGCGTGTACTTTATCGCTATGCCTCCCTCCCCGACCTAGCAACAGTAAATATATTTATTTTATTTTTAGGGTTTAGGGATTTTACAGTTTTTATTTTAATTTTGTATTGTGTGTCTGTAAATTAACACTATCGAAAGTTTTGTTTTCATCACAGCGCGGTAAAGTATATTTATTTACATGTAGCCTAGTAGCTGCGCTGTATAAATTGATCTTATTACACTGTCGCTCATATAGTTGGAATATTTTTGTTTTACCCCAATTTATGGAATTATTATAAAAATAATTTAAAAATAATAGATCTAGATAATAGTATACATTCTCAGATTTTATTGAATAATAATTTGACAATGTGTGTTTTGCGTGACTGCTTAAGCATGTGTATGCTACTATGCTTATCAACTAGGGGACCTACGCCCTTAAGTCATAAATGACAGTAATGGGGATTAATGCCCCACAAAAGGCCACTAATACAGCACATCGACATGGTTTTTATCCTGGGGCCTCACAGTTACGAGGCCATTGCTTTGTCACTGAACCATGACTGTACGCAGCGGGGGCTAGGGTAGGGGGCAGTTTCCATAAATAAAATAAAAATACAGAAAATGCAATACATTTTCAATAATTTATTGCATTTTACCCCGGTTCCCAACATAAAAAAATCCTCTGTGTGCCCATGCCTTGAGCCATAATGCATAGCCGTCCAAATTAAATTATTTTAAAAATAATTCCATAAATTGGGGTAAAACAAAAATATTCCAAACTATATGAGCGACAGTGTATTATCATTATTAGATAATATCCTATTAAATTCAATAATACAGGTGCAACTAGTATTCTATTTCAATAGGTCACATTCAGTGGCGTACCTGGGGTACTCCGTCAGGGGGGGCAAGCGATCGAAACAAAACAAAAAAGGCGATGCTAATTTTCACTTCTGGCGAGCGAGCGGGCAAAAAAATATATTTAAGTAACGTTTGGTATATAAACCGGTATTGTTGCAAGTCGGGGGTGGGCACATTCATTTGTTAGCCACGTTAATTTCATTTTTGCAGGCGAGCGTAGCGAGCAAGAAAAAAAATCCCTTCCATTTTAATATTTGCCACTTAAACTTGGTCCAATTGTCCCATCCCGGGTGCGGGAACAATATTGTGTTTAGGGTGATTTTATACCCATTTTAGCTAGCAAGCGAAAATACACCTTTCTCTTAATGAATTGCTATATAAAACTTGTTTCATTGTTGCAGGTCGGGGCGGGCACAATTATGTGTAAGGCAATTTCAATCCCATTTTGGCGGGCAGGCAACCCCCCTACATTTCTCTTTTTAATGATATTGTAGAAGGTCAGTGGTGGGCTCATAATTTCACGAGCTAGCGAGCGAAAAAATCAGTTCTCTACAGTGAGAACATGGTACATAAACTTGATTTCATTGATCCATGTCAGGGACATGATTATTTAAAGCGATGTTAATTCTATTTTGGCGAGCGAGCGTAGCGAGCGAGCAAAATTTTTGTAATGATAATTGGTTCATAAATTTCAGTTTTTTTTGTTGCAGGTCAGGGCTTACACAATCATGTCTAAGGTGATGTTAATTCCGTTTTTGCGAGCGAGCACACCAAAACTTCTTTGAATAATGTTTGGTACATAATTATTAACAAGTAATGTTGTTGCAGGTTAGGGCGGGCAAGTTAGCGATGTTAATTTCATTTTGGCGAGCGAGCGTAGCGAGCAAGAATAAAAAAATCGCTTCTTTTTTTAATAATAATATTGCCAATTAAACTTGGTTCAATATTGTTCTCAATGAATTTGTACATAAACTTTGTGTCATTGTTGCAGGTCGGGGGTGGGTACAATCGTGTTTGAGCCAATGTCAATCCCATTTTGGTGGGCAGGCAAAACAAAATTAATGATGATTGGTGCATAATTTTCAGGTTTTTTGTTGCAGGTCGGGGCTTACACAATCACGTTTAAGGTGATATTAATTCCATATTGGCGAGGGAGCGTAGCTAGCGAGCAAACCAAATTTTCTTTGATTAACGTCTGGTACATAATTATCAACTGGTAATTTGTTGTAGGTTGGGGTGAGCATGTTTGTTAGCAATGTTAATTGTAAAGACAGCGTAGCAAGAGAGGGTAAAACAAAAAACAAATCAACTCATATATCAATCACTAAAATCGATCAATTCATTAATTCTGGTGAGCGAGGAAACAATATCTCTCAAAATAACGTTCGGTACTTATTTACTGGGAATTTCGTTGCAGGCAAGGGAGCGCACATATTTTGTTAGGAATGTCAATTCCATTTGGTGAGCGATCATAGCGATGCAAAAAAAATCAATTCTCTTTTAATAGAAATTAATACATAAACTTGTTTTTATTGGTGCAGGTCGGGATGGGCGCAATCGCGTTTAACACGATATCAATTCCTTTTTGGCGAGAGGGCGAAAAAACATTTCCATTTTTAAGGATATTGTTGCAGGTCAAGGGTGGGCACAATTGTTTTCAAAGCAATGTCTATTTCATTTATTCGCGAGCGAGCGTAGCGAGCGAGAAAAAAATGAATTAGTCTCTTTTAGTAACATTTGGTACATAAACTGGGTGTTATGGTTGCCATGGTTGCAGGTCGGGGCCAGTCGGGGCAGACACAATTTAGGCAATGCTAATCCTTTTCTTTTTTTCAGGGGGACGAGCAAGTGAAAACAATTAATACAAAATAGGCTAGCAAGCAGCTCGCGCCAGCGAAGAGTGTCGAATTTGTTATATCACTTATATTTTCCTATTTTCATTTGTCTTTGTCTTTGCCGTATGCGGAATATTTTTCTGATGGGGGAGGGGGAAATATGCATAAACAGTTTTTGAAGAAAATCGAAAGCAAAAGGAATGAAGGGAGTTCGAGCGACCAAACTGGTCATGAGGGTAATTTTGCAATCTTCAAAAGTAGAATTGAAGGATTTGGTATAGGCCTTCACTACTTGTGAGCTTGGTTAAACATTTTCAGGAAAAAAACTTTTCAAAATATCTGGGGTCAACTGCCCCCCCCCCCCCGGTGCGTACGGCCATGGTCTTTTTAAAAATAACTTCCCCATTTTTTTCTTTCCTTTTCTTTTCCCTCTTTCTTCCTTTTCTCTTCTTATTCCTTTTTTTTCCTTTTCCTTTTTTTTTTTCTCTTTCTTTTCTTTTTTTCTCTCCCCTTTTCCTTCCCCTTTTTTTTTCTCTTTCTCCCTTTTTTTTCCTTTCCCCTTCCCCCCTTTCCTTTTTTTCCCCTGGAGCCCGTCAGGGGGGCACTCTGCCCCCCTTGCCCCCCCCCCCCCCTCAGGTACGCCAGTGGTCACATTCCTTTTGTACCGGATCACAAGAGGCTTTATGTAAACCCATATATAAGTCGGTGTTATTATTATTTCGCGCTCTCTCCCATCCCCTACCTGCTTCAAGCCGAAGATGGCGTGATCCACGATTCCGTACTCTGGAACGCCAAGTAACCCCAAGCGTTGCAATATACACTATGGATCAGAAAAAAGGGAAAACTCATATTCAAACCTTCATAATTATCTAAAACTCGGGCTAAAACTCCAAAAGGAATAATGGAACAACAATATAATGATCTCATACTTGACAATGTCTCCTTTAATTTAATAGGTTGTCATCCAAATACAATCATTCATGGATTGGCATTTAAAAACAGGTTTGAGATCAATTGTGTTCAGGAGTTTGGCCTTTTAAACAGAAATTGCTGATTTACTGATTTTACGCTATCAGGATACATAATAAATACTCACATGTATTAATTTGATAATCCGATATTGTCAAGATTGCCCATAAAAACAATTCTTTTACTAACTGGTATGATAGTGAGTTTTTATATTATTATCATTTATGTTTTAAACTACCGACATGAAGTGTTATGCAAATAGGCCACTACGTAGCTCCCAGACATACTTCTATATATATATATATTACGACAAAGGGCTACTATGGAAACACCAAACAGAAAGTAGGTGTTAGCACTAATAGAACGCAGAACCGGGATATAGATCTTTAATTCTCAATTTTTTTTTTTGGCTTTAAAAAAAAAAGGAGTAAATATGCAATATGTTTCCCGACATGGCACCAAGGACTTTAGAAAAAGTACCCAAATCAATTAAGTTATCAAAATTGGAGCTGGTTCAGCATCCAATAGGGACACTTTTTATGAATAGGCAGGATTAACTAAAGGGGCTAAAAAATCCTTCCTGACGTAGCAACAACAGGCGGAATATTTGGTTGTATTGTCCCTATATTCAGAAAGGAGACTCTTTCTCCTTGTCTGGGAGGAAAAGCACTATCAAAAATAACCACAAGAAAATATTAGAGTGTGGCTGTAGTGTCCTGTCAAGAGAGGACAACAGCTTCAAGTCAATTAAAATTAATGGTTGTAAATGAAAATTAAAATAATCAATTTTTTAAACGAGTAGGATATGCCCTATGTTAAAACGTTTACACTTTGGGCGCAAACAAAGTTAGGTACCACTACTCTGTCGGGGCCGGCTCAGCTGCCAGCTCCAGCTTATACTCTGTATTAAAAAATAAACTCTCTTTATGGTGACCCCCACCAAGACTTTTTTAATTTTTTTTTAGGGAAATCCATTGATATATATTTAGATTTCGATTAATTTCCTTTACATCAACAACAATATTTGTATAACTGACCGAACTTTGATTTCTTTTATATTTTTTTAATATCGGACTTTCCCGCCAAAATATTTGAATTAAGTGTAATGTGTTTATGGAGTTTCTAATAGTACTCGACACTACTTGATTTATGGGGTGTATAAGATCCTCTTCGCTTGTCTCTTTAAGGCTCTCTCTCTCTCTCTCTCTCTCGCTCACTACCTCTCCCTCCATCTATCAGAATGGTAAAGGGCACTTCTCACAACCAAAAAGGGGCACTCATCAGATGTGAAAAGGGGCATAATAAGAAGGGAGAGGGGAATTTATTACAAGAAAAAAGGGGCACTTGTCAAATTAAAATGGGTACCTATCATATTTGAATATGGATACTTATCAGAGGTTAACAATTATGAGAAGGGGCACTTATTAGAAAGAAAACGGGGCAATTTTAGGGTAATTGAAGTGGGGGGGGGCTGAGTCTCCCTCCCCCTCCCTAGGAGTGCCGTCTCTGCTTTGACAAAATAAAGCCTGGAGTGATTGTGGCTGGGCAACAGCCAAAGTACCTCAATAACACTTGAATCTCTTTGTTGAAAGTACTGCAAATGATATAACCACTTGGTTTCAGTGTAGGATCTATTTCGCAAAAGTGCTAATTTAATACAGTGAGTGATAAATACATTAGGAAAATGAGCACAAATTAAAAGCAATAACCATCACTTTGCTTACAACCAAATTAGTCTTAGCTGCTGGCATGGCAAGAGAATTAACTGGTATATGAGGAAGAAATTAGGTTTTTAGCAAAATGTGCAACATTCAAGATATCAACTCTTTCTTTTATTTCAGAGAGGAAAAAATTGTTATGACATTCTGGTGTGCAACTCAAAAATTAGAATACTTTGTGAACAAAATGAAACTCATCATTTACGTAAATCACATTAAATTACAAATGATATGTTTGTACTGTAAACAGACATCAAATATAGATAATTATAATTATGATACAGTTTATTTACATGAATGATCAAATAGATGACCAAGTTATCTCTGAATATCAAATGCAATGCAGCTAACATTATAAAGGGCCATGTACCACTCATAAAATATTAAACAGTTATTATTAAAACAAATGTATTGTAGCTGAAGTTGTAAATATGCAGTAAACTTCTTAAAGTATATTAAAATATCTTCAGTATCCATAACTAATATTTATCACAGGAGACATGTTTTAGGAAACTAAATCTGAAGTTTGATGAGTTGTGGGTAAAGATACATCTGATCGATAATGAAGCTTGAAATAACTAGATTTAAATTATTTTGTAAATGAATGATATTGTGTTGAGAGGTAGAGAGAGAGAAAGAGAAGAGAGATAGAGAGCAATAGATAAACAAGATGATGTGTGCCGATGAGAGAAGTGTGAGAGAAATGGAGAGTGAGGGCATGAAAACGAAAAAAAAGATGCACAAGAAATAAAGAGAGAGATACACACACACAAAGAAAAAGAGACACAAACATGTGGAAACGAGGACAAATTATGTATGTAGAAAGAGAGAGAAAGAGAGGAGAGGGAGACATATAGATTAATAGAAAGAGAGAGTAAGAGAGGAGAGGGAGACATAGATTACTAGAGGGAGAGAGAAAGAGATGAGGCAGAACAAAGAAAAGAAAAACCAAATAATTACATTTAAAAAAAGATTATCAAAGAAAATGAGCTTTATAAACTGATCTAGGGTGATTATGACATGCTTTCATATTTTTGTGAAATACAGAAAAATAGTCTCAATGTGTTTTCAACAATCTCTTTCACGTCGATCAATAATTCACTTTTGATCAATAATTAATATCCAAAACTTATATTTACAAACATCTAATATTGAATACAATTTTAATAGCAGACCTGACAAAGGAAACAATAGCATTAACAAAAAAAAAAATCAGTATGTATTAGTACATTTTCAGTGCACATAAAAACGCGATATTTACACCACAATAATTCAACAAATAAAATGATCCCACATTAAATGAAACTGCCAAGAATAAAGTATACAAGAGCGTTCTTTACCCTCACATCTTGGCAGTTAAATTCACTTTTCTTCTATCAAAAATATACTATTGAAATCTAATTTGACCTTTTGACCCTTGAGGTATATTTTCTTATCTCATTCATGTCCATAAGAAATCATAATAATACTGTAAGCCAAATTCTTTATAGCAAAAAAAAACTTAATAAATAAATAAATAAAATAAATGTTAATAGTTTATTCACAATCCTGTGTAATATATATTCTTAAATCAATTGTATGGAAAATGCAAGTTCACTATCAATACTGACTGAAATGAATGCATTTGGTGCCTATAAAAAAATATGAATTTGATATCTTTTTATCAATATATCACAATATGATTCATCCACAAATAAATAATGGTTTGATTACCTTCAAATCTTCAAATTTCTTGCTCCAAATACAACCCCTTTATCGTAGGAGCGGCTATCATGATTTATTAAGGAGAAAACAAAATTGTCCTACATGTACATATAGTTCACCTTATCTCCTTCCTGTCTGTTTGAACATATTTTTTGGTGTTGCGGTTCAGTGGTTTGATCACTTAAATGGAGATGGAAAGGTTCCAGGTTCAAGCCCCAGCACAACACTAACGTCTTTAGGCAAGACATGTATCTACATTGACCAGTCTTGACCCAGGTGTAGACAAGGGTACCTGGTCGGATTTCTTCCTGTAAACGCAGCCCAAGTACATGTGCTGATAAAATATGTGACAGGGAGGCTGAAATATGAGAGATCAATGGGCAAAAAAGATGATTTACATCTCATATTGTCATGGTAACAACCTAAGAAGTTTACCTCATTCGTGAATCTTTAGCTTCATCATGATTGGATTCAGGAACCAATCCATAATTTCTTCTTTATATCAGTAAACAAATAAAAATTTACATCGATTTACAGAACACAGGCAGATCCACACAGCCGATGCGATAAGTTTGCCAGAATCCGTCTCATCAGGTTTCAATAATTTAAATGGAATTTCTCCACGATGATCAACAGTTCCTATGACTTGTTCAAACTCCTTTATTCATCCACGTTTAATGTCTGCTGGTGGAAAATTGTCTCTGCGTATTTTTTCGGCAGCTTAAAGCTAGTTGTTCCATCTCTTGGCATAATGAGGTGCCAATCCGTTTCAGTTGTCAACAGTCAGGTCCTTCACCAAAGACGGAGGTCCTGTGGTTAGGGTCCTGCAGGTCTAGGGTTCATCAGGTTCTAGACTCCATTCATCATTCGCAAGATGGGCTCCCAGTGATCCGTGTACGTGGTGCCAGGCGGGAGCTTCAATGCTGTGGAAAAAAAAATGAAAGTAGACATATTAATAACAAAGATGGCATTTTTCTACCATTGTTAAAGGCCTGATCAGATCTTACCTAAAATATTAACAATAAAATGTATGCATATATACTGTACTCATAATGATGAAAGTGGTCAAATCTCACCAAATTGAGGTCTGATGAAACCTTAAAAAAGGCCTACTATTTCATCAAGAATTTATTTTTGGAACCCTTAATTGAATGGTTGGGAAGGAGCCTAAAAGAACACTGGTTGGATCAACTAATTTTCACTTTCTTGTGACAGTGTCAGAATTTTGGAGGAATTAACTGAATGACTACTTGAACTGTGAATAGCGCCACCTCTTGTCTGTATACAACTACTTTACCGGTATTCATACCCTTACCAAGTTTTGTAGTTTTTCAAGCATGTGAATTTTTTTTCTTCCTCATTTGTGTTTCATGAGAATGTGACATATTAAAGCTTGTATCTAAAAGTATTCAACAAAAGCCTTAATTTAACTAGTCCACCTTTCATTCTTGAGTTACGAAAAACACACAAAACATCAAATTTACTACATTTTCACTACATTCCCCAAGATTTGTTCACAAAGAAAGATTAATCTTTCCTTATTTTGCAAGCATGGTGTAACTAAGGTATAAGAAATGAGTTTAACCCATTGGCTACTGCATTCTTTCAGTCCCATAGGCTTAATACAGGGGACACTTGGAGGGTGTTTCACAAAGCCTTTTTTCAATGACAAATTACAAATATCAGTGACAAATCTGCTGATAACCAATCAGAAGCAAGGATTTCAGTAGCTTATAACAAAAACTGTCATTTGTCACTGATGACAAGTTTTGTGAAACAGGGCTCTGGTTCATGTAGGCAATAGGTTAAAGTTTGTTGAATGACTTACTTCTTTGGCAGTATTTGCCTCTTGTGTAGGCAGGGCAGAAGCAGCGTCCTAGATGACACAATCCACCGTTCCGACATAATCTCTTGCACCCAAATGCTGTGAGAAAGAGAATATATAAGACATACAAGTTTAGATGACATGATATATATCATACATTCACCTCATCATAGTCTCACATAGTCACCAAGTGCTGTGAAATTGAGGATAACACATTCATGGTGACATGATATAATACTTGGACAAAGAATAGAGATCCAGAGATTCCGATGTGGTGTATCCAAGATTATACCTTATGCACAATTTTTCAACAGGGTTATCTCTTTTGCTCAACTATGAAATGTCTGTTTTTTAAATTTTGTATGATGGTTTCCTAAAAACCAAAATTATCAGGGGATACAATCCCCTAACTCGTATTCCTATGTACCTGTGAGTTGTGTTAGTCTTTTTTAAAAATAGTTTCATAATTCTTAAAATTGGAATAGAAATGCCAATATTGAACTGTGATGTCATCATACATACTGTATTTGGTTTTCTGTGAACTCATGTGAGCAATATGATATTTTTTGGATAAAATTGGAATGAAGTACACACTCAAATTTTGTTATTTTCTGAGACGAACAATAAATGTCAAAGTAAGGTTTAACAAACATTTTTATCAACATTATTTGGGTAAGATACTTCTAAAAACCAAATTCATATAACAAAAAAAAAATACAAATAGAAGTAAGGTGGAAAAGGCAATTTAGACCCTTATTGAAACCACTCTGATCTAGATTAAGCACCCAAGGCATTTCCTAAAAATAAGGCTGCTAATCTGGCAACACGTAATCAGTACAATTATCTTTGAGCTTGAAACACCTCAAATTGGCCGTGACACTTCTTCATACTAGACTACAGCCAGGCCTAGCTGAACCCTTGCACTTTTCTTGGCATTAATTATCTGCCTAGCATCTAATCACCTAGTCACAACTCATCAATTAACTCTCAAGTATGTAATGTAGTGCATTTTTAGAGTAAGCAGAACACTACATCCATGGCCCCTATTGAATGATGAACTCTGCTTTTCACCGCTTCTATATACATAAAATATCTTATACTGAATAATAATCTCCGTCAAATTAATACCACACAGATACATTCTTGCTTAAAAGTTGTGACTATTATCATTTTTTGCTGTCTATATAGCTAATGAATTTCAACAAAGACAAAGATATGAATGAGAATATCTAAAATTTTGCTGAAGACTGATGAAAACATTTTTTTTGTTGTTTTTGTTGGGGGGGGGGGGGGGGTACTTATTAATTGCATACAAGTATTTCAAGATAGAAAGGTAGACATACAAATATAGAAAGAAGAAAGATGATAGATGTAGGATAAGAAAGAGAAAGAGAGAGAGAAAGAGGGAGAGAGAAAGAAAGAGAAAATTTAAACCAGGAGAAGACATAGCAAAAAAAAAGAGATACAGAAGAAAATGGGCAATATAGGAAACAAAGAGAAAGATAGAGCCAAGCATGAGGTTTCTTAATTTTGTAGGTGACACCATGCCCATATGACCCTTTTCCATGCTCATAATTCCCAAGTTTATGCAGAGTTAATAAACCACTTATTTTGTGGATTTTACGGTGCTGGTGTTGAAAGGGACCACTGCTTGGCTGATGAAGGGGGTAGTTTAGCTGGAGGGGTACGGAATTCCGATACATGGACATGACTGTAAGATGATACAGTATCAGCCAGACAGGACATTATCTGCTGTGAGATCTTTAGGGTTCACCGATAGTCTGCTGATTGAATCCGGGGTTGACCCCCCCCCCCCCCTCCCCCTCCCAATCGCTTCTATCTCTCCTCATCCCTGGTGTAGTTCAATCAAAGACAAAACTTGCTTCTTAAATAAAAATGAGTTGGACAGGGTGAGAGGTTACCCTCAAGAAATTTTCTTCAGAGCTTAGGGTTTGGGAGAGGGAGCTTTGGCCCAGGAGTTAAGAAAGAAAAGGGAGAGAGATAACAAGAGACAGCCAAAAAAGAGTAAGAGAGAGAATAATGAAATGTGAATGTGGAGTCATGTACAGATAGAACTTGTCATGAAAATATAGAAAACGAATATCATCTATCCTTTGATGTAAGCTTTATGATCTTTGCCCAAGTACAGTTCGGATGTTCTTCAGGAAGTTTTGTAAAGTGATATACTAAATTCACACTGTACATCATTATAACATAGAGAATTGAACAGACAACATATGCAAACTCTTGTGCTACGTCTAATATTATAAAAGCATCTTAAATATTGGTCGCCAAGAGCTGGTTTCGGAAGGAATAAATGACCAATGATCTTCATCTTTTATTTTGTTTGGTCAATTCTCTCTTGAGGCCTCCAAAAGGCGTCGCCCTACATCCCAGAAGTCCAGGAAATCTTATCGGACATCCTGAACGATGAATAATTGTCCAGATAAACTTCTGCCCGTTCCACACCCCCATGGCTATATTTATCCCAGGGGGGGATGCCCCCTCCCATGTTATCATTACATCTGTGTTAGCCTAACTTTCAAGCAGTATGAAATTCGTTTTTATAAATATGGTCTACGGGGGAAATAGTTCAAACTGATTTGAAAGTGTATGTACACTAATGTAAAACAATAAAGTTAATGTTGGCCATTTTTACAGGAACAAACTTTTTTTCAACAGAAAGAAACATACAGGTGCCGTAGATTTTGACAAGTTGGCTAAGATTTAGATTAATTTTACTTTTAGTAATCTTTCAGTTTCCATGCATCATCTTATGCTGTTCATGAAAGAAATGACCTAAATGATCGACAGATAAAGCACCATTTACTTGATATAAATCTGCTTTACTATGTTCATGGTCTAATGAATGAAGCCATAACATTCCTTGGATATTATACTCCTAAAGGCCAGAGGAACAAGTAAGAAAGAAGGAAAAGAGGCAGACTTTAGAATCCCACGAAGGATATATCCTCCTTAAGACGTTAAAAAATCTCTTCTCCTAGTCAAGGAAAATGTTAACTGGCAGTCAGACAATAATGAGTCAATCTAGCATCTCAATTCCCAGTGGAGCATTTAGGGATTAAGGAGAGTCCACTGTGTCTTTAATCCTAGGATTAACCCCTTTAAAGGAGTGCTATTGACTGGAACTAAACCCTTGGGATTAAGGCTAATATCCCCTTGCCTGTCCTTGCAAGTGATAGCCGTTGTCTAGGGTGGGGGAAACAGGCAAGCAGAAACCATTTCGGGTGGTTGGCAACAGAGTATCATCCTTTCCTTTGGTATCCTAACTAATCGCATTCCAACGATAGAGAAAAGAAGTAAAGTCCTTCCACTCTCACGCTAAGAAACACGAGTGGCAGCTTGAGTTTGAAAGATAGTTTTAAATAGTTATTTTATACAAATGAAATATCTGCAAAAATCCTGACATTTGCTCCTGCAACAAATGCTCCAGACTTATTTCATCAAAGGTAGTAGGTTAGGGTCAGAGTAGCAACAGGTGTTAGGTTGGGTTGGGCTTGAAACTGGGTTTTAGTTTAGGTTTAGGGTTAGGGTTGGGGTCAGGTATAGTCTTTGGGTCCAGGGTTGGAGTTAAGGATTCAGTGAGTCGAGGAAATTGTTGCGGAACAATATTCGCAGGAGCAATGCATCGTACAACCCAACAGACGATGTATGAGATAATTCTTACATGGTTTTCTTGAGACCTCTTCTCTCCCTTTTGATTTTCCTTCTCTCCTGCATTTGCGTCCCTCTTTACCAGGCAGACATTCACAAACTCCTGGCTTTGCACAATCACTGCCTGCAGGACATTCTGGATCACAGACAGCTAGAAAATGGGATAGAAAGAAGGAAGGGTACGTGTTAAAAATTTGAATAGGAAAGGATAAATATCAATTCCAATTATATATCTTCTGTTCAGATGTGTGCGAATTGAACCTAATATTATAAATTCTACTACTTTACCCCAATGACCACTGAAATCTCTCATTCCCATGTACATGGCTTAAAACATGGATCACCTGGTTCCTGGAGACAATGGGTTAATTGTATATTAGAGAAGAAATAGGGATTCAATCCCATTGCATATACAAATGCATCGTACTTTTAAACCACCATCTTTCACAGGCATGAAATGCTCATGACTTTTGTGGGAGTTTCAGATTCATGAAAGAAAGTTTCATGTCACACAAAAATTGATTCACACCGAATTTTCCACTTCCCCAAAGTTTCTTGCCATGGAATCTGCTGTCGTTTAAATTTAATAACAGCTTCATGTCACAAAGTTTTACAGTAGATAGAAACGGGAAACATCTCCTAAAGATGCATATCACCAAATACTACTTCAAACTTCTTTAAAATGAGTCGATTTGACTTACGAATTTGACATAGGGCGCCCTTGTAGCCTTCGGGACACCAGCATCTGTTAGCTCCTATGCACCGGCCGCCGTTCCTACACTCAGAATCACAGAGGGCATTGGCTAAAGTAGCAAGAACATAAGTTGAGAATCAATTATAGACACACAAAACAATAAGGTTGTAAGTGGTTTAGAGGTGCAGTTAACACTCTTTACAAATTCAAATATCTTCAAATTAAATATCAACAAACATGGAATCATTCATTGATGAGTTTAAATAGGCATGTAATCGAAGGAACGGTAATCAAATAATCATAATTGCTACTCTAATTATAACATTAAAAGCTTTATATACTGAAAGGTATCTGATAATCATCACATTAAATCACATTAACCTATCTCTCTCTCTCTCTCTCTCTCTCTCTCTCTCTCAATATATATAGGTACTGCCAGCATTTCACTCCATAATTTCTTTGGATCCTTCCTCTCCTCTTGTGCTCCTCTCTCTCTCTCCTTTTCCCTCCCTCCCTTCTCTTTTACTCTCTCTCTCTCTCTCTCTCTCTCTGTCCCAGTCCTAATTCTTTCTCTTTGAAAAACATTATCAACTAAGACAATGAGAGGCAATCAACCAATTAAGAGTCAGTATCAACACATTTCACTATGAAACATGATTTAAGACCTTTCATCACATTACAGGAAATTTCCTTGATAATGGCCTGGGGATTGTTTTATTGCCCAAGTGGAAATTAGACTGAATGGCTCCCATCGGACACAAGTACAAGATCATAAGAGGAGCAATTAGACCAAGATTAGGCACACCTGCGTGATCCTTCTGCATCGTGAAGGATCTTGCCTTGGTCTGGTCAGACCTCGCAAATAATGATAATGACAAATTTGTCTATACATTCCGCTCACTTTAACTATAAGCATAGTCAGAACTCATCGATAATGCTAAACTATATCCACATTTAATTTTGTAACCTTGAAAGTTGTCAGATGTCCCTGATTTTCACGACATTAAAATCTTTGGTTCTGTCAATCAAACATTACGGTAGTTGTCCATGCATTCTTCTGCTACAGACAGACGTCAAATTGAAGAGTGCATTTTTGGCTCACAAATATCATTATTGAGGTATGTCCTAAGAAATCGCTCTTTAAGCAATCCCAACAAAGTCTTACTACAAAATTTGGTTGAGATAGGTCAACATAAAAAGTTGAGGTCTGACTCTGATTCATTTCTCACATTAATAATAGGGAAGCGATTTTTCAGGAATGATTTATCAATCATTTTCATTATTGGTGAGGACTGACCAGGCCTTTATATGCATTTCACGTGCAGGTGCGCCCCTATGGACAACGGGACCAATAAAGGGAGGATTACAAAGAGATATATAACTTCCTAGAAGTCTGTAGGACATTTCATCGCTGATCAATGTTTACCCTTGGAGGCTTAATGATTTTAGGAAATAAGGAAGGGGAAAAAGGAGCTTTGTGAAACCCCTTCTTTCACTACTAAAAAAGGCACTATATATAAGAGGATAAAGTAGACAGTGCAGAAGGCTAAATTTGTATCACTATCATGAGATAACACTTTTCTTCAATTTGGTTTATATTCAAGCAGATTTCATTTATTTATTCTTCAATGTATCTGCTTTTTCACAAGAGATAACTAGCAACTTGGTGGAATGTAAGGAAATATATCTACCAGTTTAGAAATGTTTTGAAAGCTTCAATTCTTACGTTGTAAGCCTCAGGCTTAGGCTTTTTAATTTTTGTTTATATGATCAACTTTTTATACTGTGTAAGTAACACTAGTATAAATTGTCATCAACAGAACAAGTTTTATACAGGACTGTATATCTTGAGATTAGTGGGTTGAAATCCCTCTCCATCTCTTTTTTACATTCATAATATTAAAAACAAACTTATTAATACTTGTCAATACTTCAAATTTAAAAAAAAAGAGAATAAAGAATATTTTTCAAAAAAAAATAAAATACAAACACAATAATACTTCTCCATTAAAGTGAAAAGAGAGTAAAACCTTTTCTGATTTCTCCCCTTTCTTTGTCTTTAATTTATACCCCCTCTACCTCCCCCCCCCCTCTCCCTTTCTCTCTCTCTACCTTCTTTCGTTTTCGTAATGGTCCTCATCCCAACTTCCATCAATTCTCTCCTACTCCAGCTTGCCATCTTTACCTCATCATCTTCAATTGAGGATTAGCGACTCGCCAAAAAGGCCATCTTGCACAACTCTAAAAATCCCGACATCCATTTGGCAGGGTAATCAAAAGCTTCCTGATTTGATTTAAAGCCAAAATGTAAGAGCAAGGCTGATTGATCTTTTGAAACAGGAACAATACTTGTATCAAGTTACTTCACAGCTGATAGCTATTCACTGGAGGACAGTTGAAGTGTACCAATCACTTAAAATGTTTTGTTCTGTATGTTAGTAGTTCCATGTATTTTTTCTTCTTCTTTTTCCCATACTTCATTCAAAATACAAGTTTCAAACTTTACCTCTGTAAAGAGATTTTGCAAGTTAAAAAAAAAAAAAAAAAAAAAAATTAACATTAAAAGTAAAAACTCCCATAAAATAAGATGAATAAGGCAAAACAAGACGGAACAAACATGAAAAACTTACTTTGCTTTCCTCCTACTGCTCCTCCCTTCTTTCTATCTGGCCTGTCAGGTATCCTACAGCACAGCACACCTGAGAGGAGACCCTCCTGGAAGGAGCACTTGTCCAGCATCTCGTACATGAACTCCCTATGGGAGGGGAAGATATCAATACGCCCCTCCCCCAGGCATGAGTCGTGCCTCTGTCTTCTCTTAGAACAGTGTCTGCCGATCCCACCCAGGACATCGTGGCCAGGTTCACCTGTGCAACTGGGTTTAGACAAGGGTTGCACATATAGATTAATCTTCTGGCAATATTGATGTTTATATTATCATTTGTTGGCTGCGAATTCCAATATGAAAAATCTTAGGGCGGAATATTTGAAAGCTTTTAACTTTAAAAAAATAAGAGGAGAAAAACATATGTAATGACTGGTTATCATTGTGAAAAAAGTAATATAAAAGTATGATAGATTAGCTGATCATTTCAGAAATTAGGATGCAGAAAATGTTATCATTCAACTCCCCCCCCCCCCAAAAAAAAAAGGAAGAGTAATTTTCATCTAATACAAAGAAGAAAAGGAGATAGAGAAGGTAAAATATATAACAGAGGGGAGAGAAAGAGTGAGAGAAGAGAGAAAGAGGGAGAGAGAGAAAGGTAAATAGAGATATACAGACATCAAATCATCTTTTCATATCACTAAATATTTAATAAAAATATAGAGCAAAATGAACAAATCGATTCAAATAATATGTACAACTCTATTTAAAAAAGAGAAGTACTTAAATTTCTCAATCACACTACCTTGTGCAAACACCATCATTGTTGGCGGCATTGTACGCGTAGCATCCGTTCATGCTCGTTGCATCCAACCACGATATGTGCTTGAGCGTGTCTACATCCTCATGATTACACACCCTCCAGCCGTGGGCGCACAAGGCCTTCCCCTTCCTGACGTGACCCTTCCAAGCCCCGCTGCACGCTGCGATGCTCCGCATGTGATGCAGGCCCTCTATGGTCCCGTCTTTGCAGCCTATGTCCTTCTTTATCGCTGCAAGGTTGGGCAAGGAATTAAGAAAAATAAAAAATGAGCCTCCCATTGACCTGTAAATAAGCACTGTCCTACCATTATTTAGTACCACACTACCACATCTACTGTATAGTGATAATCAATTTAATTCAATTTGAGGATATATAATTATAAAAAACAAAAAAGCTGTATTTACCACATACCATCTTGATTCAAAATTCAATTTCATTGAATTCACTCAAAGATCATTGATATCACAAAAATAAATTTTGGAAGGGGGTGTTATTTGAACTTTCTGGAGTATGTATGCATGCGACCTGTGTAAAAATTCAACATTTTGGGGACCAAACTTAGATTTTGGGCACCTGTTAGTGTCCAGACCTGCTATTCATAAGCATCTAAACTAAGTAAAGATGGCATTTATGAGGCAAGGATAGAACAGAGTGAAATTCATTTTAAATATTTGCATTCCATTTCTAGAATTACCTGCTGAACATACATGGCAATTTAAAGAAGTGTGAAAAACATAAAACTAATAACAAATCTTCAATAAGGCACTGATATTGAATTCTTCATATATCACTTCATATAATATTTCTTTCTGATATTTCAGTGCAATATTTCTCCTTCTCAGCACAGACAATTCAAAGGACTTTAAAAGCTCCTTAGTAAAGCAGAAACTAGTACATCAATCAATTTTAGTGAATAGGTTTGTCAACAGTTCTCAACTTAGATAAACTTTATGAATAAATATGTCTTACAAGCGCTTAAAGTTTACCAGAATATATCACAGAAACACTCAATCAAGAATCTTAATTATTACCGGTAATCATTCAAGTAAATTAATTTGAGACTGTTATCAAGTAAGGTCCACTAAAATAACAACATTAGCAACACAGAAAAGCATTCCTCCCCCAAAAAAAGGATATAAAGTTTAAAGCTTAGCTTTTATATTACATCAAATTTCAAAAGTATAAAAAGTGCATGAAAAAAATTATCAGAGAAAATATGTGTTATTAAAATGTCTTGTATTGTGTATATTTCTTCACTTGATACAATTTATAAAAAAATAGTGACTGTAAGAGCGAAAGTGTTCAAACCAAAGTGACTGCTGAAATAAATGTGTTCAATTTGTCATAACTATGTGGTTAACACTTCCATCACATCTTCTTATTTTCTTGAAATACTCAATTATTAATTAGATGATGGCTGTACTAATGCTGTTACAAGCATGTCTGAATGAAATACTCAAATAAAACATGTTGTCAACGCAAAATTGACAAAAGAATGACAGATTTCCGTCACTTCTTTGTCATCAGAACTCGATGAAGTATTCTCAAAATGTTCACTGATGCTTTCTTGATTCAACAATGCATTCGTATGAAGTGGAGTGTAAATTCAAATTAAATTGAATACACAGGGACATGCTTCTAATGGAGAACGTACCAGTTTCGTTCACAGATATTTTGAGATAAAGTGCATAGCACCTTCACTGCTATGGGCATCAAACGCAATTAAGGAGCTAATTTTTTTCTCCCTCACTAACCAGAAAACCACAAATTCACGCAAAAATGCACTAAGCCACTGTCACTCAAGAACAATATATTTCAGCGATTTACTAAGTACGGTCAATACTCTTGATTATTTGTTGTGATTACAGAAAATAGTACTTTTTATATATCATTAATAATTCTTCTCCCTTTACTGCTTTCTGTCTTGTTCCGATTGTCTTTTACTCACATCTCAATTAATTTCTTTTTTCACCTTGTAGTAGTACAATGTGACTACTTCAATAATTTCAGCAATTAAAAACAAATGTTCCGCCATAAAGGCCATTTAGGTTCATCATGTTTCTCCTAATTCATTTTTTTCCTTTTAATATTATAAAATTACTATCATCAAAACATTATAAAACATCATCACCATCATCATCATCATCACCATTAGCAACACAAGCATCAACAACATTACCATCATTATCATTATCACTACATCATCAATCATCATAACCACCATCATCATCATTATCAACATCATCATCATCATCATCATTATCAACATCATCCACATCATCATCATCATCATCCCCATCATCATCATTATCAACATCATCAACATCATCATCATTATCAACATCATCAACATCATCATCATCATCATCATTATCAACATCATCATCATCATCATCATCATCATCATCATCATCACCACCACCACCACCAAGATCATCATAATCCCCACCACCACCACCACCACCATCCTCCTCCTTCTCCACCCTCTAATCCTTCTCCTTCTCCTCCTCTTCATTATCCTCTTTTCCTCCTTCTCCTCCTCATCATCATACCTACCTTTTTCTGAGACTTTCACCTTGACATCTTCTTTAGCATATCCCACGGTGTTGGAGGCGATACAGGAGTACTCGGCACTATCCGACAGCAACGTCTTGTGAATGACTAGCGTATCTGTGTTGATGGGAAATACAAACAGGATGAGAGCCGTTACTAGAGAGGAAAGATACAATTTCCCATATTCATGTAAAGGATTCAGCACTCAATAATTTCCATCTTTCTCAATACTTCAGGAGTGTCAAGAAGTGGGAGGGGTGAATCAAAATCCTTGTCATCGTTGTCAGCACATTTTGTGATTGTGATATTGTTTAATCATTCGTCTAGTACATATTATGAGTGAAATTATTTATATCATATATATTCACATTATCATATTATATTGATTGGTTATTGTTTCTCTATCTATAATACAAATACATTGAATTATATGAGCCTTTCCATTAATGTGAGCAGAATAATTTTCCATGTTTGAATGTACATTGGAACAATAAATAAATGAATTAATAAATGAAATTAATTCACCTTAGCACAAAAGATATTGCATTCATACAAGACCGTCTTTAAGAAGTGACATTTAAGTATGAGAATAAAATGGACCAAAATAAATCTAGAATTGCATTTTTATTGCAATTTCCCCTGCAACAATCACCTCTTGATATCCTAATTAGTTTAAATGAGGAACGTGTCATTAGATATTTATCAATTAATCTGGAAATTTGGGAAGGGATTTCTTTTGCAATCACAGTGAAACAGATAATCTTTCCTAGGAACGGGCTTCACTTAGAGGGAAAAAGAATTTTAGATGAAGTGTAGCTAAGCATGTGCATGTGATCCGATCTGCCTTAATTTATCCCCTGAGTTCAGTGCTCTCTAGGGGAAGGGAGTGTCCCTTTCCTCCTTCAAAGTTCCCCTTGACATTAAGGGTGGCACATGGGGTTGTGGGGGAGGGGAAGGGGAGGGGAGGAGAAGACATGATGGGAGAGGGGTAGTGGCACAGAGGGGTAACAGAGAAAGGGGTGTAAGGGAGGAGTAATGAAAAGAGGGGAACATCCCTTTCCTCCTTCAAAGTTACCATTGACATTGGGGTGGCACTCAGGGCTGTGGGGGAGAGGGAGGAGGGGAGTAGGAGGAGGGGAATGGATGAGAGTAGAGAAGGGGGATGTGGAGAAGGGGTATTGGGAAAGGGGGTGTGAACTGTGAAGGAGGGGTAGAGAGTGAGGGGGTGGAAAAGAGAGTGGGGATATATCTCTTTCTTCCTTCAAAGTTACCCTTAACATTGAGGGGGTGCATAGGTCCGTAGGGGAGGGAAGGGGAGGAAGGAGGGGTAAAAGAAGGAGGGGTAAAAGAAGGAGATGGATGTATCCTGTCTTCTTTTAAAGTTACCAATAATCTCATAGGTGGTGTAAGGGGGCTGTGGGAAATGGTGGAGGGGCGGAGGAGTAGGGGTGGTGGCAAAAGGAACCATCAACGAGGGGGGCAGGCAAAGGGGGCTGTGGGGGAGGAAGTAGCAGGATAGGGGACATGAGGGGGTAAGGCGAAACAGAGGGGGCAGTACCTAAAATACATCTTATGAATGAGTACATATTTATGCTAACTGACTACCAAAATTCCAGTGAAAAATGTCCTACGTCATAACATTTTATAGATTTATTTTAAATTTTCTTTCCATTTGAAAACAGATCAGAGTCCTGACCATCTATCTTTAGTGGCTTTTTAAAGATGAAAGATCATGAAAATACAGGTGCAAACAATACCCAATAACCTCTCTATGCCTAGTGAACTTTACTCATAGCAAACATATTCAGTACAAAGTGGCATCGAAGTCCATCCTTATTGCCTTTAAAATTCATAGATTATATTTGTTTTGGGAAAATCTGAGTGTTGGTTACAACGCTGAATTTTAAGGCATTATTTTTCAAAAGCTTCTCCCTAAAGGGGTTGTTATTCAACAAAATGAGATCAAGAAGTTAGAAAATAGTTCATGTAAATATTAATCCATATTCAAACTCTACAACAGCTAGCGTAAATGTTGTTTTATTTCTATTCAAGTACTAGAGTGGAGTGCTTTTCAGCATTTTCCTTTCTTTCTCTTTTGAATGAACAATGGTAATATGGCTGGGAAAAATGATATGTTTGATCTTTGCCAATATTTGAAGATTACTGAAGTATACTTGTCTAGTGCTAAAGATCAAAGTGGCGGCTTCTCATAAAAGCTGGAAGCAGTTTGCCGATATTTGGCTCACAAGAAGAGAATCACGTTATCTGCATAGAATTAGACTCAGCAATTAATTTGTGCAGGACATCCTGAAAAAGGAGGAGTTGAAATTTAATTTAATTTTTGTCTTTTGTTTAATTCCTGCATTGCATCATAATGAGTTACAGACAAAGCTACTCATCATTTGTGTTTCCGGGGTTGGTTTCTAAACCCATTTGACATTTTAAGTCTGCCTGTTTGTCGATCTACATATGTACATTTGTCTGTCTCTTTAATCTTACACCCTCTCCACCCTCCCTCCCCCTCTTTCCCTCATCCCCCTTCCTTCCCGCTCTACATTTCTTCTTGATCCAATGCTTTCCCACATGTATTTCACATGTGCATCCCAATTTTAGACACGATCATTTCATAATAATAATTGTTTTAATATTAGCTCTGTAATCAACCTCGGTGCCAATTACCACACAGTCAAGGTATTCCAACCTTCCAGGTACTCATTTACTGTAACCTGGACGGAGACGTGTGCGTTTGAACCCATGACACTCACAATCTAATCAAGGTTTTAAACCAAATAATTATGATGATTAATTTGTTAGATTACATAATAGTAATACTGGATATTTAGAGGAGCTTCTAAACAAAAGTTCCACAGTGCTTAAAAAACTGAAGATTGGCTTCTTTATCCTCTCCCCCTTCTCTCTCTCTCTCTTTCTTTCTTTCCGTGCAATACATATTCCTTTCTTTTTGCCCTCAGCATGCCCCTCCCTCCTCATATAAGTTGGCTATACCCCTCTCACTTGGCTTGGCCAATCATAATCTTTTCCCTCTGCCGGGATATATTTCATTATCAGCGCTTTCCAAAAATGAGCACATTTAGGAAGGAATGAGAGCAATTTTCTGTCTTCCTGTACACTCGATAAAAACGCCTTTTTTATACTGGTAATTCACAAATATTGCCTGACAGCAATTCAGGGATTTTAATCTGTGAGTTTACGTTCTTCACCAAAAACACACTTTGTTTTGCGTAATTTTGAGTGGCTGTCTCGTGAAATCAGAAAAGGGGTCATATGTATAGTGCTAAAGTTACCACAATGAACTTTTTAGAGGAAAAATGTCAAATAATAAGAAAAAAATTTAGTGTCAATGTTAATCAGTGATTTTTGAAGCTGTATCACAGTCAACATATAGTGTACAATCATGTTTGGTAACTAATCTAAACTTAAGAAGCTGAAATTTGAGATTAATATATAAAAAAAAAACCTGTATTAATTGCCTGAATAATATATGATTGGCCTGTGAAACAGTTGTAATCGCTAATGATCATTGCTTTTTGCAATCATTACCACTGTCTGATGTCAAAATGTTTCCATTGGCAAATTTCTTGTTTTAGTAACAGTTGGGCGGGTCATCAAAATTTGTCACAAAACCTACATCTTAAATAGGGAATTAAAAAAAGTTAAAAAGTGGTACAAATTCTTGATTCATGAGGTACAAATTCTTGATTCATGAGCTAAAAGACAAGTAAAATTTGTTCCCATAATTCCTTGCATGGTGCAGACAGTAGTCTGTCTCTGCATCCCCTGACGGGAGGATAAATAGGATGTGGAAAGCAGAAATGAGGGCATGTATAACTAAAGCGATAGCTATAAAATACCTACAAATTAAATTCTGAATGTCTAGATAAGAATTGCATATGACTTGATGAGCGCTTTAAGTTCCGGTGGATTTCTTCCAATTCTGATGAGAAGTGTTGTGAAATGGTATTCCAAGACAAGTTTCCATAAAAATCAGGTGTATCAATGGAATTCTCAAAGAGTAAAAATAAAAGATTACCTGTAGATATATATCCCAAGCTATGGTCATCAACTTAACCTTTATTAAAAAAACTTCTTTAAAGATCAGTGAGTTAAATTATTTTAATATTTTGGCTTTCACCTTAAAGGTAATACAAAGTTTTGGGAAATTTTGAAAATTGGGTGGATAGTGAATCTTTACAATTTTGATATATTTGGATGCCCCTGTGGATGTATTATAAGCACTAAAAAAATTAGCCCCTAAAACATTTCTGTTTTTGAGAAAAATTGAATATAAAAATTTACCGGTGCTCCCGGTAGATCGTGATAAATTTCAAATAGCGCCTATGGCCGTACAATGGTAGCTGCGACCATGAAAATCTCAGAATATGTAGTTGGGATATATAATTTCCAAACGGGAATAGCTAATCGGTCGATTTTAGTCAAGAAACATTGTTTCATAGCTAAATTAATATCTTGACCTTGAGAGGGAGCTATACAACATAAAGAGTTTATTATTTATAATTTCATAACTTTAGACTCAATTTCAACCGCGACAACGATCAATGTATATTGTAGGAACGCATATGCTTCTAATATGTTAATTTGAACCAAATTTATGACCCCATACCAAAACTTTGTAATACCTTTAAGCATTAATTTAAAAATAATATGACATTAATACTGGTATTTAAGAATTACTATTGAAAATTCAGGAAATTACTAACACTCCCGAAACAAATCTTTCTCTTTTTTTTTTGGCAATCAAAATTGGAAAGAGGGAGATGACATTTGGAACAAACCTAATTTCTCAATTTGTTTGTTGCATCAAAATCGCATAAATAGGTTAAAGTGCCTAGAGTATGCATCGCTTCTGGTAGATTTATTTATTCCCAAATCTCTCCGTCTTTGACGTCTTAATTTCCGAGGTCTGATTTTTCTTGGATGGAGCAGATATGTTATAGTACCCGCGAGACCAGAAAATCATACTGTACAGTGATCAGAGAGTGAGTAAGCGTGTAAAGCACAAACAATGATATTTCCGTTCAACGTTTTCAACATAGATATAGAAATGGAGGATTTTGTCACAAAAATTGGCTCAAGATAGTCTTTGATGTCACGTAAGTCAGTAATGTTGAATGCCATTTTTCCTTATTAAACTACTTTACTTCACTTTCATACTAATTGTTAAAAAGTGAATTACAAACTTCAATTTGCCACCCATAGAAGCCTTAGACTTTAACATCCTGAATTTAAAATAACAATAATATTTTTGGTAACTGTACTGGATGATCAAGTACAATTCTTTTTTATATATATATTTTCATTCTGGTTAAGAAGTATTTACTCATTGATCACTTTTATTATCATCTAGGATAAGAGATTAAAAAAATACTTTTCTCTCTAATCTATCTTTGTTCTTTGAAGGCTGACTGAAATTGATTCGCAGTCAATACAAATCATCTAATAAATAAATAATGACAAGAGTGGACATGGCAGGAAAAAAAACAGAACAAAATGGAAAAACAGTTGAACTAAAATTTGACAAAAATACATGTCCCCCAAGTAGCCTTACAGACAAGTTATTATGTCTCAAAAGACTCATAAAGAATAAACTGTTTTTAAAACTGGGTCCAGTGGTTTTGAAGGAGGTATTCTGATTCTTCAAGAAACCATGAATTAAGGCTCTCTGACATCTCAAACGTTTGCTGTCTAGGAGGAATTACAGATGACTGGAAACCAAAAATGTTGACCAACAGTGGTGTAATATTTTGACAGTTAACATAAATCAAAGTTGTTTGTGACACCATCTTTCAACATTGACATCTCCATTTGAAGTCAAATGCAAGTTTTCAACAGGGAACTACATTGCATACATACATGTTGATTAATGTTGATTCTTTTAATTATGCTCTTACAACATGAAACAATAACTGGGGAAAACAATATTTTAAAACTTAACTTAACCCTTATAAGTATCCTGACAAACTATAATTCAACAAAGCCTGAATAAATATTTCAATTATCAGGCTTGCAATCTAAAACTGTAAGAAAGAATCTAAATTACACTTGGAACGTGTTAAGGGCATCTTCAATCTTAAACAAATCGTCGCTGTTTTCACGAAGTGACGGTAGTGGAAAAAAAATGCATTCACTTTGCGTTACGATTTTCCTCACTACCGTCACTTCGTGAAAATAGGGACGAAATGTGAGAATTTTCATTTCATGTCTCATTTCAAAAGAAGAAGAAAGTAACTGTGTAAATCTCTGTGAAATTTATATCTTTTTATGAAGTGATTCTTCATAGATAAAGTTTAAGTTTCATATCTTCACATAACTTTATAGATCAATCTAAAGAGTGATAACGATTGATTAATTGAGAAAATGTAAACTTTATCTATCAAGAATAAACCGAATTGTCACAATCAATTCATGAAACGAGGTGAGAACATTTATTCTTACTTTAAGGGCAATAGTGCAGTGACTTATCATCTGTTTGGAGTCAAAAGGACATTAACTAATTTACTTTAACACAAAGTTAATGCCCTTCTGGTTCTGAAAAGATGATATGATCATGTCAGAGACATCCTGCGATAAGAGGCTACCTACCTTGTGTGATGATGATTCTTCCATAGGTATCTTGTAGGAGAAAGTCACCGTTCTTGAGCCATTTGATCCTAGGAGGAGGATTCCCAGATGCAGGGCAGTGCAGTGTGATGTTGTGGCCCAAACTCACCGGTAACTCTGCTGGAAACCGCTTGTGGATGGCAGGTGGAATTTCTGTATATGACAAAGAAAAAATAAACAATATTATGAATCTATGCTTTCTACTATTTGTAAGATAAGTGTACAATCAGTGAGCCCTTTGAACAAAGTCAAGAATGTTGGAAAACAGATTCCCCTGAACTTTAAGTGAGTGGTGTATCCATAAAAACGGGGGGGGGGGGGGGGGGGGGGGGGGGCATCCTCCTAAAACGAGGCAGGCAATCGTTCTGTATGCTGTACACTCATTGCAACTTGTGTTTTTGCCTCTGCCTTGAATGCATGATACGACTGACAAAATTCTTAAATATATATATATAATGCATGTAAGGATAAATCTACAAAAATGCTTTGATGTATATAATCAAGGCCTAAAGATTGACAGTCACAAAGTTTGACTTATAAATTTAACCAATTAAAATTAAGCTTCGTAAGAATTACAAAGCTCTTTTTTTCTTCAAACAGGGGAAACCACTGGACATAATGTGACCACATTCATCAACACATCAGGAAGAACAGTCTCCAATCGGTATAGACATACTTGAAGAAGGCTCAAGAAAAGGAAAGGATAGAGCTGGCAAAAGACCCTAGAATTACTCAGCAAAATGTAAATGTTTGAGTCGGTTGATTAATGTTGTAATGTATAGCAACACTTTGGCCAGAGGTCATTTGGAACACATGTCATCCACCGGGGGACACCAGCGATCTTAAGATCCAGGTGCGAGGGAGGGTATAAGAGATTAGTAAGGTTCACACGACGCTCCGCTCCGTTAACTTAAAGTTAAGGTCATGGTTATAGACTTTGAAATTATCTTGCAGTCAGGGACCGTGTGAACGCACTTCTGGTCACAGAATTTTTAGTTAACTTAAAGTTACAAACCATGGCAGATCTTAAGGTTAGCGCAACAACTACGAGCATCCGTACGTAGCAGCGCAATGTGCCATGGGGAGGCAATTGACTTTGAGGTTACACCAGCTTGAAGTTAAAATGGGGGGAAAAATGTGTTTAAAATTTAAAACCTTTTGTCAATTAAATAATGGAGACTTTTTCTTCTTAGGAATTTTTCTATAAAAGAAAACAAACTAACAATCAACAAAAATCAATTTTGTTATCAAGAGGTGAAAATGCTCCAGAAATTTTAAAACTATTGATCTAAGAACATCATTGAAGATCACATTTTCCCCTTCGTGCAGTTGGTGTCGATGAACTTTACTTAAACCACCTAGCTCAAGCAACATAAGACGACTGCCGGATATTGAGTCTGCTCGTCCCTTTCACAAACCTGCAGTGAGCTAAAGATACCTGCACCCACCATCGCCAACCTAACCAAAGTAAATGTCATGCGGTATAAAATTGTACACCCATGCATGAAACATCTACCCTTATATATTGTGATCACTGGCCTTTCATATTAATGCTGTATTTACATTTCTCATATGGGTTTTCTCATATTAGTTTGTGAAATTAATTTGCTTATAAAGCTTTCACCTTGCAAAGTAAACTGACAATTTTTTTATGAATTAAAGGTCCTCAAATTAGTATATTTGCAGACATGGCAAAAAAGGTTAAACTTTGTCCCAACTTTGAATATTCCAACAAAAAACTGTGATTGAACGAGAACCCCCCCCCCCCCCCCTAGTCTGCAAGCACAAACCCTGGTCAGTCGTAAAAGTGAGTCTGCACTATAAGACTACCATAGACCATGTACTGTAGCTGCTCCTGACACAACCAGTAGGTAGCTGGGCTAGACTTCTCTCAAGGCACAATGATTTTTTGATTAAGTGTCAAATTAGGGTCTGTGCCTGCAGACTACCCCCCCCCCCCCCTCTACCAACCCCAACTGAGAAGATGCCCTTTTTTCATCAGAAGATATTGAAGCCCTGGGTACCCTGAATTAACCTTAACACAGGAATCTTGTGAAAGACACTGAT
Source organism: Strongylocentrotus droebachiensis (assembly GCA_035222895.1). NCBI lineage: Eukaryota > Metazoa > Echinodermata > Echinoidea > Camarodonta > Strongylocentrotidae > Strongylocentrotus > Strongylocentrotus droebachiensis. The sequence goes on along the minus strand of JAVYIG010009074.1, from coordinate 28,845 downwards.
TCTTTAGGTAAGTATCTTCTGTTTATCCGACTAGCTTCAGTGTGAAAGGTTAACAAAATGTCATATTTTGACTGGGACTTGGGGATGAATGCACCCTCCCAACAACAAGAGATGGTTTCTCTTCTCATTCCTGTAGAGGATAAGACTTAAGGTAAAAAGCTTTACTCTTACAAGGCATGAGAAGCTTAGATACTAACGTTAATGTTTTAGCTGAGCTGACGGTCTATGATTGGAAAGGGTTAGCATTATTTCATATTTTGACTGAGCCTCGAGGATGACAGCATCCCATAAAGAGAAGATGGTGAATTCAGCTAACCACAGAACAACGGAGAGGAGAGGAGGACGACCCGACAGCATACTGATACCGATTCTTCCACCACCCTACTTGACTTTTGCAACCAGATACAGCGCACTCTCTCCTGCCCTCTCGAGCACCAGAAATCTACACCACAATGACAGTTTATTTTCATTATATCATCTGTTGAGAGTAAGAAGGGTTTTAACTCTGTGTAAAATAATATGAATTAATGCCCTTCTGGCTCTTCGCGGATCATATGATCAGATTTGATATCTGCTCTGTTTTGGGTAAGCATGCATCAGCTAAACAATCTGTTTTACGAAGACCTTATAATATAGGCTTTGGTGTCTGTTCTCTGCAGCCACATCTCTCAAAAAATATAGAAGGCATCTGTGATTGTAGGAACAAGTTATATATATTTCAAGATCTAACTCTACCGCAGGTTTAAGGGTACATGAAGCATCCTGTTCTTGAAAGCAATGTGATGAAGTTTTTTTTATCTTGTAATTTTTCAATCCATAAATATTTAAATAAGGAAAGGAATATATTTTAATCAAGTCAACAATTAACATTCTAAAGCACAACATATAACAGCTGAAGAGCTGTTTAAAAAGTAACAATTAAAGAAAATATTCAGAGATACAGCAGGGACATATCCCTTGGTCTTGTAGACCAGCACAGAGCAGGACAAGGAGACACCCCCATCCTGACGGACAAACTGTTGCCATACTGCTGCATGCTGTTGCAAATGACATGATTTTGAGGAAGTATCAAAAGAAGGTGGAGATCTTTTGAGGAAATCTCTAGAGTTTAGACTCGGGACTAATCCCAAGTCTAAACCCTATAATACTCAGTCAGCGGATAGATATATCCTGTATCCTCATACCACGAATGCACACGTATTCCTCATCTTTTGAATATTTCTTATCTTTCTTAAGCAGTTACATTGGCAATATCAAGCAAAAGATATAAATAAGAAAGTCTCATTTTCTCTGAACCAGTACACATTATTACTAAGAAGAGATTAAGTCTATCAAAAATTACACTACTGTAATGCCTGCTTCGAAACATGTTCATATTAATTTATTGAGATCATGAGCTTGAGGCAAGTCGGAAACCACCTCCTACGGCACTGGATGGTTTCTAGCAACTTGTGTCAGGACTGTGTTCCGAGTCTATGTGCATGATCTTCCTGTTCGGGTATAAATTGAGACAGCAGAAAATGTTGCAGTGATCTCCTGTTCACATTGTCACCCCCTTACCACTGCAATCTTGGTTCCAATCTAGAAAAACATTTTTTCAAATCTGTTCTACATGTATGTTCCAAGCAGAATCAGACCCATGTTTGATTGCGGGACCAATTAATGCTCCAGTAACACATTAGGCCCATTTACAGATCTCAACTATCCCTTTAAGTTTTTAAGCCACATTTCAGAGCCAGAGGGCATTAAAGGTAGGCGTTACTACTGCAGCTAGAAGGGATTAGACCACACAGCGAGCCAGCAAGGTCACTGTGACAGGTGGCTATCTCATTAACTCAGCTCTCATTTAACATAAGAAAAAGAGGATCATGGGGGACCAACAGGCACCGATTTTGGAAGTTTTCTATATAGAGGGAGCAAGTAGCTACAAGTACGACAGTGTGCCTTTAACTCATATTCTTACATATAGGGTTAATACTCTTCTGGCTCTCAGCAATCAATATGATAATATCTTGGCTCGGTTTGGAAACATTTTCATACTGTTCTTTACTTTTTACCAAAAGATAAATAATATAGAAATAGACTTTTCACTGATCTTAGAGAATATCATTACCGGTAGTCTTATCTTTTAAAACACAGTTTCAGACAAAATATATTAAACAAAATTTCTAGTTTTTATGTCTAACCACATTTGTTGTCTTGGTTTAAAATCTAATCATTTGACATAGCTAGCCCTGTTCTTTGGACATCTTTCAGCATGGTCGTTTACTGATAATTTCCTTGAAATGGCTACAAGGGGGAATAATGGTGCGTCATCCTTGCACGGCCAATTAACATCTGCAACCAAAATATATTTCCAAACTTGGTCGAACGACTCTAACCAAGAAGCAGAACGGCTATGCAACCTGCAAACAATCCGGTACAAAACCGACACATGCTGGCTGGCTCGCTGACCGACCAGAACGGCGAGCGTCTAGCTTGCGTGCCGTAATTGGGTTATTTACTTGCTTCTTGTGGAAGTTGCGTTTGTTATTCTGGTCCGGGTACGATGAGCATCGACGAGTGAGGAGCTAATGTCTGAAGGTTTCACGTTTAATGGGTCCTGATGTGGCGTGGAGGGTGGCTGGGATCGATTGGAAATCATCCGTAATTTACAAGTTTCCTGAGACTTTAATTGATCACAAAAAGTCCATTATCAGCATGACTGAGCAGAAAGGATGGGTATCAGTCTTGTAAATTATCTAATATTAGAACTTAATTCTTTATAGAGAGCTTTTTAAAAAGAGATTATCTAATTTCTGCATAGTTGAAAGCAGCCTCCTCTAAAAATTTAAAAGAGTGATGGAGGGAGTAGAGAAATATCTAATTAAAGAGTATTTTGCTGGCATTGGTATAAACTATTACATTTTCTGGTTGAGAGGTGCAACAAACCTATTAAATCAGGTTCCTAAGTAAGTGTAGTAAAAAAACACACACATAGATCTGTCTAAAGCGTTTTACAGCTTTAATTCTCCAGCAGGCAGTGTTTCTTGTATTTAATCTCATGTCTTCATTAATTTATCATAGCAGTGTTACGATCTATACAGAACAGTACAGCAGTCATAGAATTTGACATTAAAATATACATATTTATATAAAACAAATTTTACCTATATGATTACCCACCATGCCATGGCTTATACAAGTGGGTAAGGCACCAATTAATCTACCTCCCCACGACACCTCAAAACTCTAAATAGAATTCACACAAAATATCCAAACCATTAAAGTTTCTTGTACAACGATGAAAGACAAAACTCCTGAAGCATCTCACTTCTCAGTTCTTGGAGAAGAAGTGCATCTATAGAATGAAGGTGCGCCCTGATGTCTCCCTGCTTTGAATCATCTCTGGTGGGACCATGATAGGACTTGATGAAGATGACACATTATCAACACCTTTCTGACAGATGTCATCAGACTGTTTCCACTGCCACAATATTTGGTTTCACGTCAAGATTTTGAAAGTGTGATTCAATCTCTTTTATGACTGTTTATTTGAAGTAAAAGTGATAACTCATTCACAAATGCAACACATTTCCTTAAAGATACAGCTCTATGATTCCTTGTGCAAAGAGTAAGGAAAACAACTTAATTTGTTGTTAACCCAAAGTAGATTCACTGGACTATATAATTTTGACTATCAGCAGAAAAATTACGCTGGGCCTGCATTCCCATCCAAGAAAAAATGAAATGGCAGTTTGAGCAACTTGAGCTAGATGGTTTAACTTTGTTCCAACTAGATAAAAGGAAAATTATCTCAATGACAAGTTTTTCCTTCAGTTCTACCCAGTATCTACTGCTGTTCAATGAAGCAATCAATTCAAAATGCAATTGAAAATTAATGCAAGTCATGTTCACAACTTTTTGCTAAGTTATCATGTCTTGTAAAATGCATCCAATAATGATTTACATGTGGGTAGAGCACAAATTCAACCAGCACACAAAAGAAAAGATGTCTGCAGCAGTGAGAAAAGACCTTTATCCCACGAGGGCTGGTATTTCACACTCCATACATTTTTCTCACTTTCTTTCCCCCTTGTTTTACACATCATGAACCTCACACTCAAGAATTCTATTTTACCAGGAAATGTTCTCAAAACTGTGAAGTGTTGTGGGTATTTTGACAATGTGTCAGCCATGAGTGATTGAACTAGACTGGATATGGGTATTGGTCTGGTGTAACAAACTAGAAATAAAAATGACCTCATATCTTCTTCTCATCTCTTCTCTAACTTGTCATAAAGGAAAAATATCTAACAGTGCTTCACAATAATCATATAGTAATTGAATATCCTACAAAGTATCTTCAACTTTGTTCCAAATTTAATTTTTACTTAAATTGAAATAATATACTTGAAATGATTTATTTTACAACAATAAATGTTTGCAATTTGCAAATGTGCTTTGCTACAAATACCATTGTCTTTAACTTTTTCCAACTATTTCAGGTCTGAACTTTTGAATACACTAACAAACTGAATTTTTATTCAGGTTTAGTAAAAGTTCAATGATACAATCTGTAGCTGTATCAAGCAACAATTCATCTCAGAAATGATTTCTTTGGCACCCAAGCCTTTGAATTCAAAGAAGTCTGAACTTTCTTGTTTATTTAACTCGTGAATGCTTCTGACATTTTGGTAAACTCAATATCTGGGGATTACCATTGAAATGATTAATGAAATATTAGTCATATTCCCTTTAGATCTTTTAAGCAGCTGATTATTAAAAACTTGAATTATTTGAAAAGAAAATAGAGAAAGAAGCTTGGAGAACAGATAGTAAAGCCTACCAAACATGTATTTGTTGTTTACTAATTGTGAAAAAAAGGAACTATATCCAAACCAGCGAGATATGGATATTTATTATAACTTATTGGTTAGAATGTAATGGTAAACAAAACAAAACAAGTGCAGAACAAAACAATATGTCTCTTCAGAGCCAAAAGGGCATTAACTCTGTATTAAAACGTATGAGCAAGATGATTTAACTTCCTTCTGCAATAAGGAGAAACAAGCAATAATATTTCAATATCTTCCATGCACCCTCTGATTCAAAAGCTGTTACGCAAACATGGTAAACCTAATACTTCCTGGGTAATCTCTCTAATGCCTCTGACCTATTAGCAATCTGAATATCTTTATTCCTGGGATTAATACTGCCGTGATTAATGCCATATTAGTCATTCAAACTATCAAGATCTGTTTCATTTCATTTGCCTTTAAAGGGGTGCAACTGGAACATATGTAAGGGAGGCAAATAGGAAGCAAAGAAACTTATCTCCTATTTGGACATAGAGAAAAATGCATTTAATGAAAAAGGGCTATTATTCATAAAGTAATAACAGAAAGATTATATACGACTCCTGATTTTACTAGGGCTTCAAATCACCTTTACTGACCACCTGCAAATTACATTTGAATAAGTTTTATAGTAAACATAAATTTCATTAGAAACAGCCGAGAAGATATAACATGAAGAAGGACAGAAGGGATAAGATAGAGAGTGGAAAAGAGTAGGATATAGGAGAAATAGAGAAGAGGAAAGAGATAGATGGAATAGAGAAAAGGAAGAGATAAAACGAAATAGATGGAATTGAGAAGGAAATAGAGGGAATTAAGAATATGAAAACAAGGAAGCAAAAGAAAACATGAAGATAAAGATGGGAAAACGGTACAAAAAGAGAGAATTAAAGAAAACAAAGGAATCAATGAACAGCATTATAAGAAATAGGCTAAAGAGAAAAAAACCAAGTATTCATGGAAAGGCAACCTGTCACCATGCATCTTTAGGAGGTCACCTCAAATTAAGCCATCACTAACTGAGGATCCTATGAAATTCCTGACTCACACGGCTCTCAGTCCCATGCATAAACTTCCTGCGTTGTGACTTCTGTTGCTCTATGGGCGTGTCAGGTGAGAAACTATTTGGCGAGATTAAATTTAGAACACAGGGGAATTCAGAAAAAGAATCTCTTTCCTTTTTGAGCAAACGTGATGAAATGGGAGGTAACCGACCACCGATGAGCACAAACTGTGATGCTTGAACTTTTGTTTAATTAGATATAGGACTCTCAGTGAACCTTCATTAAGTTCATTCAACTTCCTAAATCTTAAAGGCACATATTAGACACTAATTTATATTTTTGATCAGGTCTTGGTTATCTTAAATTACTTTTTTAAATGAGCAATGAAATGACACCTCAATTGATTCATTTTTCATATTTAATAATTACAAAATAATCAATGTTGTTATCAAGTATAAATCTCAAGTGAGCTTCCAGTAATATGTATTCTTGTAAACAGGTCACATATAAATAACCAATATCATAAGATGTATTATATATCTAGTTTATGTCATCTATCTCATATAAGTATCTAAACTTCACTTAATTTTTGTGACTGCTATACTCAGAAGTGCTACATTGGAGTGTATCAAGTAAGCTGAGAACCTTTCTTGATCTTGGCAGCTAGTAATACATGATAAATTTCTCCTTCCTTATCACTTCATTTCCAACTTATCTAATGTCAATGGAAATAAAACGGTTGTAGGAATAATTGAAGCTCTTTTCATAACCACATCATTTGCCTATACTTAGGATCTTTGGTTCATTCAAGGAATTTGTTTACAAATGACTTCCCTCCTCAGTCAATTTCTTCAACCTTCTCCCTGGCCGAGCTGAGCCCTAGCTCCCTGCAGGCCCATTATCATCATCCTGCAACCCATCTGATTGAAAGGTCCCCTCCCACCTGAATATATCTCCCCCATGCAGGAAATGGATTTCTCTAGCCAAGAGTTGGTTGCCATGGTGACAAGGTCCAGTGGGCCCATCTGATTGGCTAAAAGCTGTCAAAGTCCATCTGACCTGATTGGACAAGGTAGAGCTAGTCTTGAAAACTAGGTTTCCCTCTTGTTCTTTTGTTTCTTCAATTTTAATGATATAAATCTGAAATTTAATAATAAATCTTAATTGCATGGTTGCTTGTATAGAAACACAGACCTAGGTTTTGTAATGGCCATTGCTTCCTTTTGGATATACCAAATTGTAACTTATAAAGAAAGCAGACTTGCATGGTTGCTAGTCTTAGAAAAAACAGACCCGGGTTTTGTTTTGTTCTTGGTTGTCTTTTAACCATTAATTTTATCATTACACCAATTTGTAACTAATGCTATGATTAAAAGAACCATATTAATACTTCTTTGATTCCATTCTTCTAGCAGAATCTACCTATCTACAGAATATAGTATTTTAGAAAAATATATTTATATATAATTATATGATTGTTTATAAGATTTACATTCAGATTTACAATCAGATGCACATGCCGATGACCATGCAGAGGAAACTATTGTATGAGGTTTTATACACCTAGGAGTGTCTTAAGAGGCCCTTTGACGAGAGCAGCGACAGGGTACTGGAGAGTATAGATATGAGGAGCTCTTATTTATGACATCATTAAGAAGGTTTCTTCTTAACATGAAGTTCTTCGCCACCTCCAATCCAATAATTTAGATCTATGTAATCTGAAGCTTACGTATCTGGAGGGGGAAGATACACCTAATACGTTAAACTTGTTATTAAAGAAATGAAAAACATCCTCAGCCGACCAGTCACCGACATATCTCAACAGACACAGGTGGTGTGTAACTGTAGATAGGGCCACCAGGCACATACCTCTATATCATCTGCTTGGAGCCAGAAGGGTGTTAACTCATATACTTTTAAACACAGACTTATTGCCCTTATGACATCAAAATACCAAATACAACCCACTCTCCTTAATTCTCCATGAAGAGACAGCGTGATTAAGAGAAGGGGAACATCTACATCATTAGTCGTTGTTAGATGATTGTCTTTCCTCTGCCTACACCTAATAGCTACCGGTACTGATAGTTGATCACCTTACTAAATTTCTAATATAGTTCACAGTTCTTTACCTACTGAGCAATCAGTCTTTCCTCTAGATGACTATATATTCTAAATCATTTTCAGCTGTGGTTCTTGCGATTCTACACAAATCTTACAAATCTGAATGTAAACAAATGAATTAATGTTCATAAACAAGAAAGCTAAGAAAAGTTACATAGTGTTATTTTATTAATTTGAAGCAAAAATTATGAAATTATAAGCAAAATACCAAATTTCATGTACCAAAGTTCAAAGAGGCTGTGGTACATGAACATATAATACAAGACAATTCTTTTCTCTTAGAGAATCAGAGTTCTTCTGGAAAACATTTTACTGTTCTGATCATAACATCGAACCCAACTCTCATACACATACCAAAAAGTACCTAAAATGCCCCAAAATCCTCGAAAAAGATAAAGCTTTTATCAGAGTACATCTCTGCATGTCATTAAATGTTCAAACCAGTTTCCTCTGCTACAGTAATCCATGGCAAGAAAAGTTCGCTATATTTATCCAGATGAGTTTTCCAGATGCCTTTGTTTCTTTACAGACACCATCGGAGAACAAGTAGATGAGATCAGCGTATGACCCCATTGATGATCTTATAAAGCCCTGTTGGATTATAAAGATGATGAGGGGAGAGTTTATCTTCATGAGGTAAGCGTTGATAGAGGGAACAAGAAACGGAAGAGACCGGGTCTTCAAAAGATGTTTTATAAATGAGAATTTATTTTAAAAAACAACAACCTTGAGCTCAACCTATTAAATAATGTATTACACAATCTGCTTTTTAGTGGCAATACAATATGTTATTGAAAACGTCTTTCAAATCTGCTAAAGGCAATATTATTACATAGAGTATGAACATATAGCAGGCCTCCAGGGGAGGTAAATATTGATATTTATAGTACCGGTACAAGTTATGAAGCTGATTTTTAGGCTAAAGTACACTGCACTTCTTTAATTCCTATTCAGAAGCCAACTAATATTGCTTCAAGACGTTAATTGTATTGCATCAAATCATATACCCCTTGTATTTGATATTTTTTTTTACAGATAATACCTCTTTACGAAAGAAAAAAGGTAACCTTTAAAACTTTAAAAACATGATTCCAATATTTTTGTTGTTTAATATCTAACAAAATTCTTTTGTATATTTCTTTTCCCCGTTAAGAAAATATTCTGTTCTAAAAATACATGTACGTAATATTATTAAACAACAATTTCTTATCCTACTCTTATCCCAAAACTAAGTTTGTGAACTGCCCTGATCTCTCCCTTTAAAATACAACTACATCTCAATCAACACCTCTAGGATCAAGTGCATATTCCAAGTTCAGCCTATCGCCCCGAGTTGTTCTTGCGGTCTACCTAAAACCAGCCAACTGCAGCCACGTAAATATTTGTATTTCCAGCCTGTTGTGCCGCATGTTTCAACCCCCTCCATCGCTGCAAGGTGATGATCCCCTCTAGCCTCGGAATAGTCATCCTCTTGCTAGTTAGAGTTTCATGTTTTCATGCTTTAAATTGGCACCTCTGAACTTCCGTGATACAAGTTGTTGTTGTTAGGTTGAAGGAACTGCTATCAGTTTCTTTTTCGTTGTAAATATTGTCATTATCACAACAAAATGGTCATCATGTGTACTTTGGAGAATAGGTTAAGGATTTGGACTCTTGTTTCCTCTCATCATTATTCTTATACTGTAAATTCCAAGAATCTTTTGTAATCTTTTTCTCAATATCTTTTTCTCAATTTCATATTTGAAATTTCAAGCTTAGACAAAATCATTGAATGCACAGATTAATAAATTTAATACTTTCTCATTCCTCCTCCTCCTCCTCCTCCTCCTCCTCCTCCTCCCCCTCCCCCCTCCCCCTCCCCCTCCCCCTCCCCCTCCCCCTCCCCCTCCCCCTCCTCCTCCTCCTCCCCCTCCTCCTCCTCCTCCTCCTCCTCCTCCTCCTCCTCCTCCTCCTCCTCCTCCTCCTCCTCCCTTCCTCCATTGTAGTTTAAGGCAGACAAATTCCTTCTTTCATCCATTTCTTACTTCAATTTTTATCCACATCCCTTAGATTACCATCACTACCCGATAGTTTACAGCAGCAGGCAACCCAGTCATCAATCCTGGGCCCTGTCTTACAAAAAGTTGATATTAATTGTAACTTATTTGTGATTGATTTCAATCGCAACTATGTACATAAGAGATAGGAGACTGCAAACTTGCGATTGATTAGAGAACTTTCGATTGATTTGGATCAATCGCAACTCTTTGTAAGACAGGGCCAGTCTACAGGGGAAGGCTTTGTCAATGTTTGTATCATTTGTTTTCCATGATAAATGATCATCAAACGTATTCAATTGCATAAGTTGCTTGGCTGGCAATTAAACAAAGAAGAAAAAATACAAGCAAGAATCTTGCAGTTTCTTACCTGGTAGTTTACAGCAGACGACCCCAGTCATGAGTCCGGGTCTATAGTGACAGGCTCTGTCGAAGTGTGAATCAAGACAGCAGCTTGCATCAATTCTTCCTGATGCTATACATGATGACTGCCCCTTGTTTTGATGTGGACAGTGCTTGCCAATACCTCCTAAATCATCCTGTAAATTGTAATGAAAGAAATTAATTTTGTTAATGACATTTTAAATCAAGGTAAATTAGGTCTGTGATATAGTTAGAGATATTGTTACTCATCTTTATAATGCCTGACATTTACTAGAGAGTAGATCAAAAAATCTATTGCAAGTGACATTTCCGATGCCAATTAATAAACTTGAATAAAAACTAAGAACTAAATGGTCATTGTAAGAACTAATTGTTGCTGATTGCCTCACATAATAAAGCAAACCTAATTGTTGTATATTTCATACATGTATATGAACAACTTAAGTGTGTAAACTGTTTATCCTTGTTCTACAAATTTTTATATTTATGTAATTGGTCCATGTTGAGTGTCAAACATGAATTTAATCAGTATCTGTAAAAAGTTTTTGCATGTGACATTCATAAACTCATCATGTGTCATATTACAAATTTCCAAGATCACAAATATTTGATTGTATGACCAATTCATCACAATTTCAAATGACCAACTAGACAAATGAATGATCATTGTGTCATCTCATTGCAAATGAAAATCCCTGTCTCTCTCTCTGTCAAAATTAAGACCACCTGTTCGTAGCAACTCAATAATACAATAGGTTAAGAACCTCCCGGTAGGATTAGTCAAAGAATCCTTCTAAATGATGTCATAAATAAGAGCTCTTCTTAAGTGCCCTCTATATATCTATACTCTCCAGTACTCTGTCCCAGCTCGTCAAATTAAGGGCCTCTTAAGTTACTCCGAGGTGTATAAAACCTCATACAATTGTTACAAGTGTGTATGTTTAGCTTTCTATGACACCCTTCTCTTAATACGTTGGACCATCATCCCTCCAGGTTTTACCTCTTCAATCCAATGTCAGAAACCCCCTAGACAATGGGGAGAAGATCAGTTAGCAGCACTCCTACTCAGCAAAGTACTTTGAAGTGTCTTACGCCAATTTACAAATAATTGAACAGATCTTCCCTTCTTTTGGTAGCATAAAGGAAACAACTCCTGTAACGAAATGCCACAGACTGAAGAGCATGGTGGTATATAGGCTGAAATGGCATTAAATGGGGAGGAAATAACGCTAGTGTAAGAAGTGGGTGCTAATTCCATCATATGGTACCTCAGATCTATGCCAAATCCCCATTTCAAATAGACAATGATCTTCAAACTTTATCTGTTTGCTAGCAGGGCAGGGTATATCAAGGGAAAGGGAGGAACAAAAAGAAACCATTTTGGTAGGAAAGGATTTCTATGGTATGAGAAGGAAGGTGATAATTTTGTGATTCTTAATTCCCGGTAGGCTAATTAAGAATCACAAAATTATCACATTGTACAGAGGTTTCAAAACTTTGAACTGTAGTAAGTCTTCACATTTTTCATTCTCTTTCACCTGGCTCATGCTTGGCAGTCAACTTCTACAGATCTACAAGCACTTCAGGGATTTCCTTGTGCCAGATGAATATTTACCACACATGGGTCAAGAGAGTTAACTATTCATAAAATGCCTTGTCAAATTACAAATCACCAAGAATGCAATCACACTGCTTTCCAAAAAAAATCAAACTATGGCAATTTCAAGTACTTTGTATGTCACCTTTAGAAATGAGCGAACGTTACAAAGACATATTACATAATCTGAACATAATTTCTATGGGATATACAATATAGGGTACTAAAGTTGCATGATTTGATTTTCGATGAGTTGTTGTGATTGTATTCAAGCCAAGCTCTCAACATTGTGATTTGAAGAGAAGGTGAACCATTTTCTGTTGTGAATCTACAACAAGCTGATGAGTTCACACATACTACATGTTACCAGCTGAGAGTCAGAAGGGTGTTAACACATATCGTTTCACATAACAGTTCAAACCCTCACAGCTCTCAAGAGAAGAAGGTATACTCCTCTATTCAAGCCAATGCTTGCAACACCCCCTGGAAGACCGTGGATTTAGAAGGAGACAGGGTGGATCACCCTCCAATCGGCTTCATGGTCAAAGGCCCGAAGCCAAAGAGACGCATCGGATTGTAGGAAACTTGTAAAACAAAAGCATGGGAAACACCCCGGACGAAGAAGTCTCTGATGTTTCTCAACAGTCCCCTGTGGCGGTAGCAGAAGAGGTGAGAGCGACATTTCAGAATTGCAACAATCTTTCCTCTTCACACTTTAAAAACTAATTATAGGTATCCTAACGCAATGAAAATATTACTAGGTATCACTTGGAGAGCCAATTGTACAGCAATACACTCAAACATTATACTCAAGTGAATATTTCATCTTTTTATTGGGGGGGGGGGGGGGGTGGTGTCCAAGACTCCAGGGTCTCCTAGCTAGCACAAACTTGAACCGTAATAAAGTATTCATTAATTTTGTAGTGGTTCTTGGGCTCTGTATGTGCCATGTTATGTTCTCCTTTATTTTCTTCATAATCCATAACTGTTGACCTATAGAGTGGCAAGAAAATGTTTTTGAGGTTGATTTTATATATTTTAGCTACCGGTATACACAAATTATTCTCTAGGTTATTAATCCAAACTTAGGATTTTACAAGAACAAGGAGTTGCCACAGTACATCACAGTCTAGCTGTTATGATGCATCGAGAATGCATGGAGATCTGGTTTTCGTCAGTGGTTCAAGATTGATGAGATGGAGGGGGATGAGATGGAGGAGGAGGAGGAGGGAAAGGGATCAAGGAGGATAACTTCTAGGAGTACAGATCCTTGGTGTTTGGATACCATGGGTGTCGTGTTTTCGGAAGGAGTAACCCCAGCAACCTTGTGGAAGCCAGGGGTTGTGATGATGCGCCCATGTTGTGTTTTCAATGGATTACCGAGGGGTAGATTCTTCACTTTTCAAACAGACCAAAATATGCTAGGAATTGAGTCACTTACTTCTACTGAACTAATATTGGTATCCACTCTGTCCTTTATCTTTGTATTCTCTTGCTCTGTGTATTCATGCCTTACATTTTTTTTCTTAAAAGTGCCTCTCAATTCATTTTGTCCATGCAATAACCATCTTTATATTGCTTTTTGATCAGAAAAAAAAAATCTGAGGCTAAGTCTCATGCTGTCTTTCACTCCCCTTTTCTCTCCCCCCCCCCCTAAAAAAAAAAAAAAATCCCCAAAAGATCCCTGTTGCCTCTGATGTTATTGTTCATCTACAAGCCAAGAATCAAACTACACCAACAATTAATTTCAGCAGTCATTGACTCATTACTCACATGATAAAATGAAGCTCTCATTAAAGGCCATCTTCTAAAATTTGACCTCTGTAAATTCATCCACGGTATTGTCATAGATAACATCATCCAGGCCTATTTCCCATATACAATTCTATAAGTAAACAAATATCAAAAACAAAAAATGTGTTTAATATGCATACACAATATGACAATAACAGTCAAGATCTAGAACTACAAGAAAGTTCAAGGCTTAGAGCAACAATTTAAAATTCAAATAAAGATTGTTGTAATTCAGGCTCATTAGAGCAGAATATTGTACCTGCTGCGGTCTCCCGCTGACGGGGATTAAACAAAAGGCATCCCAATTACTGCCAATCAAAGCGAGCATAATGAATCACTGTCTTGTCAGGGCTGTCATTATCTCATTAGCAAATGAAGATGGGGAGAGATAGACAGTCTTGGACAAACAGATCATGTAATTTGATTAACAGTAGAGAGGGTCAGTCTACGGTTCTGTTTGGAACCAGAAGGGCATTCACTTGTATACTTAAAGGGATCGTTTAACAATATTAAATCCGAGATACACGGCCCTACGTGTTATCAGTGTCTGTGATATGGTGTAATATTGAAGCCCTACAAAAATTGCGCTTCAAAATGATCAAGAAGTGCCTCAAAAAAGTAAAAATCTTTGAGTGACCGGTTTTACCATACTCGTTTTCCCTAATAGACTGTACTGTTAAGAAAACCGTCAGGTGAACGGTTTTCAAAATTTGTAATTCCAATCATAAATATCTTGATAATCAGACAGGCGATCGGCTTGTAAAAGTCATGGGGTTCCTGACTGACCTAAATGTTTGAATGTTTGAATTTTGTTTCAGAATCTGAGACAAAGTTACCAGATCCCTTTAAGCAGAGCGTTAACCCCCCTTCTGGCTCTGAAAAGATGATATGAGCTGGTCCAGCTCGCAGACTGGGCAAACCCTAATGATGCGTCATATGACATTTCCTGTGGAGAGGTGCAATGTTTAAACAGTATTATATAACAAACTAGTCCTATTTTGACGGGAGAACAATGTCCATCTTTTAGAAGGATCTAGGGGTATAGTTTGCAAAAGATTCCAAATATATCTGTTTCAACAGTAAAAGACTAGTTGCTGTACCTGTACGATTGATCAAACTACTTACACATAAGAATCCCATTTACAATATTTCAGACAGAAATCCACTCAAGATAAAAGATAAAAGACAAAGACTTTAGAACTAAATTAGTCGTACCCCTTGTAAATTTGATGTTTTTTATATTGTTTTTTCAAAACTCAACACTGGTAGGTGGACTAGCTGAATTATTAGGGCCTCTCAAATTTGCTCTATACACAAATTTCATAAACTTTTGTTGTTATAGTTTATCTATGATGGAAAAGATTTGTTTTTACAGGGGATGTATAGAAACCTATTTGCAATAATTGTATTCAGGGTGTATGTTTATATGATTGAACATTTTCTTTTGGGAATATAGACATTTCTGATTTTTTTGATTTTTTAGTTCAATTGGGAGGGAATTATACCTCACAAGTTACGTCACAGAATTGCTCATTTGTGTTTGATTAATCGCAACTTAAAAACCATTTTGCTGAACTTTCACTGACCCGATCCTCTCATTTTTCCTGCTTCTATTTAAACCAACTTAATATCAGGGGTCACTCTGTGCTAAATTTTACGAGTTAACATCCTTTTGGCCGCCAAACAGCTGATGTGTCTACAAACCATAAGGATCATCTGACGTAACGTATCAAACCAGAAACAAATTGAATTCCAGAGAAGAATCACTCATACTACATCCTGAATGACACATGCCAAACTAGTCAAGGGGATGACAACTGTCTCACATATTGCTTCCTTTTCTTCTTCTTGTCCAAGATTTCCAGAGAACAATGACCTCTTAGATCGTGCTGACAGCGAGCATTCAGCAAGATTAATGAATTCCATTCATTTGTACTATTGTCTTTCCTCTGCATGATGTAGTTATAAATGAATTATGAGTAATGTGAGTTTCATGTAATCTGATTATTAGTCTGATAAGAGAATGTCATGTAAACTGTCTCATATGATTCCATAGCTATTTTGGTATGAGAATCCCTACTGTAAACTTTTCAATCCTTTGTAGTAAGTGCTGAGCATGCGAGAGTTGAGAGTTCACAAAAAAACATGAAGAGAGAGAGATCTAGAAGGAAGAGAGAGAGAGATCTAGAAGGAAAAGAGAGAGAGAGAGAGAGAAAGACAGAGAAAGTGAAAAGCATCAAATAAAGACATTATTAGGTAAGAAGCATTGGAACTACTGATAGAAAAGAATGTTGGATGGAAAAACCATAACAAATTGAAATACAAATTTCTGAATATCTCTTTCTCAAGCATGATGCATGGAAAATAAAATCTTTCCTCTAAAGATTTTGTTCAAGAAAGAGAATTAAAACAAAAAAATAAAAAACAAATAAAATCACTTATAGAGATCATATGCTTCTTAAATCAAAATTTGTGAAGTCTAATATACTATCCATTACAGCTCCTGAATATCCTTAGAGCTGATGAGGGGGAAGAATTTTAGAAAGGCTTTGTCCCCCCCCCCCCTTCCTTTCAACCCAACAATTCTGCTACTGTACAGAAGAGTGATGGTGATGTTCTTTCTTACAGCAGCAGATACATTGGAGGAATATTCCTCAACATGAGGTCCATTTTGCCTCACCCATTTACAAGACAGCTGGCAAAACCATACTTGATCAGAGTCGTCCAAACGAAGCAATTTCTTTTCTAATTGGTAATATAGCACTTCAATGTTTGGAACGTGAAAACAACTCAGAAATAAACGTCAAATGATACAGAAATATCTCTACCTCTTTGATATATACAAGTGAAACATGCATGTAGGAAGAACAGAGGTCCTTTTAAGTTTTAGTTTACATGACATTTGCATGTTGTCTGTTAGAGTCAAAAAGGGTTAAGTTAATGTGACAGTATATGACTTCACACCTTTTTGGCTCTCAGCACGGAAGCTATCACAATCTGCAAACACTCATTTCTCTTTAGAGTTTCCTTGCTTTAAAATATCATTATTAATTGATGTATTATTAGGATTACGACTCTATTATATCAAATTCATATGAAATGTTAAGCCGATCAATCCAACTTTTACGCATTTTCATTTATATACAATGAATAACTTGTTGGCCCCATAAGGACCACACCAGACTGAGCTGATTTAATCTTTGAAAAAAACTGCAATACTTCCTTTAACTTCTATGATGTAGATTGCAATCGAAATTGTTCTCTGATTATAATGATCTTATGAGTCATTAATCACCAACTGGCAATTTTCTCTCTTTCTTTCTGTTTTGATTTATCAATACACCTGTTGTTACTATATCCGATTTATGTTCAAACAGGTAAATGGGTATGCTTTATGAGCCATTCAAAAAGTGGGAACAGATTACAATTGTCAAGGTCGAAGAACAAGGGCCTGTTTGCACTATCAATTGGAGATTGAATGAGCGAAACAATGACTTTGTGACCCCACATTTTGCAAACTTTTCACAAGGTTATTGTGTGTAAAAAATCATGAGTTACCAATGAATGAGCTTTTTTGAAAAAGATGAGAAAAATTAATTATTTTTGTCCACTAGGAGAAACAGAAATGCATGACTTCTGAAATCATGTCGTCTTTTTGGAGCTAGAAGGGCATTAACTCATATACTTTCACACAGATTTAATGCCCTTCTGGCTTTGAACAGATCATATGAGCAGACGATACAAGCAGTGAGGATGCTCCTTCTACGACGGCGGAAAATCATGTGACAAAAATATATGTTGATAGAATCAAACAAAGCCCTTCACTCACATGTTATTTCTTTTTCTACAAAATCACAATCCAATTAATTATCAAATCTCCAGATCAATTACAAGTCTATAGTTCTTGTCAAACAAATAATTATAAATCAAATCAAATCTTTGATATGGATGAACTCCTGTTAATCAAGCAAGTAATAACCTGCCATTATAATACAATAGTTAAATTTAGTAAATGTAAATAAAACAATATTTGGATAAGTGCATGCATTTCGGATAATACACATGTTCTTAATGTCTGACAATATAATAAAGCAAATATTGACATTTCACAGACTGTCAATTGAAAAACTTCTCATTTTAAGTTTCTTTCTCATTTCCGTATGAAGTATGATGCACATTAGATAAACAATATCCAAACCAAACAAAAAGAAACCATAAATCTTGGCAGAAGCCAATTTCAGCTTCAAAATCAAAGGCACTATAAGAAAGAATTAATCAAATTCAAAGGAAGAATCTCCTTCATTTTCATCACAGACAAAGACTTCTGAATGAGGGGAAAAAAGACCACAGGATATTGCAATTCATAGATAACTGTTAGAAAAACTGGTATCTACTAGCAATCAGAGATAATAGGTAATACTTGTATAGCAGAGAGTGACAGATGTGAGTGCACTTTTGCACTTAGAGTGCAAGTTATCCTTTAAGATAAATATCTTCCTGTACTATTTTGTCTTATTCACCGGGCCGACGCAACACGAGGCTCTTAACGTTTCTTCGGTATCGCTCTCCGTTCAAAAGACACGACCATATTCATCTTAATATGCTCCCTGAAAATTGAATCAATTTGTTTTTAGAGATATACAGAGTATTATGTTTTATTGTTTCAGTCACAATTTTGTTTCTGCCTTTCTGTCAAGGTCACACGCATAGGGCATCTTCTAAGGAGCATCTTTTTTTTCTTTTAACCTCTGTACAGATCTTTATACACTTTTGGTCTACTCCTAAATCATTATTCCAGATCTGCTAATGTCAATGTATAAGCCTACGAGGTATAATGCTTTTAATGAAGGTATTATCAAGCACTGTTGTATATTCATAAAGATGCATCCAAACACATATAGCTTTATATTCAAAGAAAGAGGCTCGATACTAAAACAGAGTAATACATGTAAGCCATTATCAAATATGTGTGTAATGATGATCATACATACATGTACATGCATAACTAAATGAATGGAAGACTGAATCGAGCAAATGAATAACAGAACAAACAGCTAAATCATAAAATTCATTTACCAAATATAGAATTCACATTCACTGAACTACAACCTCAAGAGACAAAGAGATAAACACTAGATTTTAGTTTAAAAAAGTGGCATGAATAAGTAGAAATTAAAAATATTACAAATGTAGCAAATCTGACAAAGCTCGCATGGTACATGTATGTCACAGAATCATGCAGCAAACCCAGATGGGAAACCAAATACACATTTAAAAACCGATATCATGATCCTTTGTTGACATACCAATATCACTTTTGACATTGACACTTAATCTAATTTAGGCCAAATATTTCCACTTTTGCCCCGTTCCACTGAACAGGCTAACGAGAGGGAGATTTCTCATTCCAAGTTCATTCCCTAGGTCAACGAACTCCACGAAAGAGGGGGATTTGAAATCAATCGGCGTAGAGGCAATTTGTAAACATTAATTTCAACACTTTGTATGATGGGGAAACTGGACCTGTAATGCGATACAATTATATAGGTAAACAGGGCAAGAGAGCGTGCAGCCCGAAGGAGAGAGACAGAAAATTAACCAAGCCCACACACGTTATTACATCCTCAAATTTTCATATCAGCTTGTTTGATATTCATTCCTTTTTACTTGAGGTTATCTTGCGTATATCGGTAGTCATTTTTAATCAGAATGTGCCCCTTTCTGATGAAAAATATGTTCAACTGCAAAACTTCTTGATAATTGTTTCTGAATAAAAAACAAAAAACAAAGGTTAAAATTAACACCACATGCAATTACATCCCATTATGGTGTCTATATATACCTTGTACTAAAATCATATCTGCTTTTGTATGAATTAATTATATAAAGCTCTTGGCTAGAAGGCATTGAAAACTGAGCTCATGGTAGACAAAAATAAAGTATACTGTTTTCTCCTAGTAGTGCACACTATTTTTCTCTTTTTCAGCTGCAACATAAAGAGCTGAGGCAATTCAAAGGAAAGGTGTAGGCAGGCATGATGAAATAAAGACTGATATAAACGCAACTAAAATGTTCAAGATTATTATACAAATAATGTGGATTTGCCTCGTTATCCCCAAATTGTCATTGCATTACGATTCATCTGACCGCATTTCACCATGTCAACATGGCCAGTCACACACGGAATGAACAACTGACGCAGAGAAAGACACAGGACTTCGAACTCGGAGATAATGCAAGCTTAATCAACTTCTAGCTATGATTCCGAACAAACGGAGAGGAAAGGCAATTGAATAAAAACTGGGGAATGAATAATAAACCTTTGGCAAAACGGAAAATTCAAAAGGGAGATACCACCTGCCAGTGTGCTGACAAATCAAACACTTTTCCCTCAGCTAGATACCTCGTTCTTTTCCTGTTCTCTAGATGGTGTTACTCACTAAATTGTCTGGGCTGTAATATGAGTAACGATCCTTTCGAAGGAAATGGGGGTTTATTTCTCTCTCGTTGTTTTCTTCTTCCACTTTCTCTTTTTACTTGTGTCCATTTCCTCAAGCAGTGACCACAAATAGGGTTTTTCTTGTCCAGGGGGCAACGTCAAAAGAAAATAGACTCTATCTTTTTCTGTTTTTTGTCCATTTCTTCAACTATAGCATAGCATTACTGATAATTGAATCATGGGAGAGGAGGGCAATAAAATAGCATTTCCGTCTGCTGGTATTTTTCTCTTCTATTCCCTTTTTCTTTAACTTTTTTTTTATACTTTGGGATGAAGGTGCAGAATAGAGGACTAATTTCTAGCTCAACTGTCAATTCTATTTGAACTATTTAAACTGGATACTTAACAAAAGAAAGGTTTCATAATTCAAATTATAGGTAAGAGAATGAAAAGCACACAGATTGCTCACATAATTTCATGAAAAAACATTCATGATGGGTTTGTGAAAGTATACACTATCTGTTGAGGGGCAGAGGGACATCAACACAGTGATAAGTACATGAGTTAATGTCCTTCATGAAAGTATTTAGAGCAAAGAAGGAGCTTGATTATTGATATCAGACTATTCTACAACTTTTTTAGACCATCTCTTTGAGTGACTGGACCTCCAAACTGGTACCAAATTTCCCTAGGCCTTTCCAATCCTGTCCAGACTTCAAGACCACTTGGAAGTTCAGACACTTGCCATTTCCGACCCTTCAAGGCACAGGCACTCAAGGATAACAAGAATTTGTCTACTCTTCCCCTATTTTTGATATGATTCTGGCATTGACATCTTTGGACAAATATCTAGCCCATAGACAAAAATGTGTGCACCAGAAATTTCTCTCAAATTAAAAAGGTTGTTCAGGATCAAATGTACATCACATGTTGAGTTACAATACCTTTTCGAAGGGTGTCAAAAATTTGTTTCTCTCTGTTTCTATTTTGCTACCTATTTACATGTTTTTAAATTGGACAAGTTTGCTTCTGTGTGTTAAGGTACATGAGTTTTAAATGCCTTGTACCTCCCATCAAGCACTGATCAAGCAACATGAGCTTACATCCTCCTGGATCATAGCGGACAATATTCAAGATGTTTACAAAATACACATCACCCACAGTTTAATTTGTTATTTATTCCATCTGGTTTGCCTAAATGTCATCTCTATATGCTAAAAAGTACATTCCAATCAAATCCTGATTTCCTTTTTCATTGATTCGTGGCAATGTAAATAACAACATTGGTCCTGGAAGCACCCATGCCAGCTTCCAAATTACCCAGTGGTAGAGTAGAAAAGATGCCCTTGGCTCAGGAAGCATCCTGTTAGGGGTGAACTGCTGGGGTGTGTGTTGTTTCAAGTGGTGTTAATTATCCCCTACTTATAGCTGGTGTTTAGATTCTCCTACTTATAGCTGGTGTTTAGATTCTCCTACTTATAGCTGGTGTTTAGATTCTCCTACTTATAGCTAGTGTTCAGACTACAGGAAAATTGTACAAACTTGCAAAAAGAAACTTGTACATAGAATTTTAAAATAGTGAGGAGCGTACAGACAAAACAACAACATTATACAAAGAAACGTTGAACAGTTTATACAGAAACTAATGTTGAAGAGGTCGATTAACATCATGACATCTGGTTAAATATCAGTGCGCACACATAATAAGCCCTGCCCAGTTATATACGATTTTCATACGATGCAACGTTCAGACTGGAACCCTGATTCTTTATAGAGTTTTGTTCGAGACGATGCTCAAACATGCATTTCGTTATTCGACCATTCTTTGTATGACATTCAGATTAGAAAAAAGGTAATTACTTACATCTATCACATTGGTAGGCAATAAATTCTGGTGGTATGAACGCAGAGTAAGGAAACATATCTCCCCCTCCCATCACACCAGGAACAGATTGAAGTGTCCAATCTTGTTACCCCTAAATGGCCTGGCTGACAGACAACAGGTCCTTGTTTCACAACCATTTGTAATGTATGCGTATTAGCATGTAATCTCTTTTCTTGATATCATTGAAGGTTGAATTCAAATATAAACACTTTATTCATTGATGGTTAGTTGATTTGGTGGCTGGGCTTTATTAAGCAGGGTAATTATGTCAAAGCGCCGTGAGTGTCACTGATTGATGGATATGAGCGATGTATAAGTGGCCATTATTATGAATAAACAAATTGGGCAATTTCAAAGTTTATTTAGTGAAATAAACAATTAATCCATTTATTACACCATCTGTTCCACACATAACACTTTAGTAAATGTAAACACGGGATTTGGGAGAGGAGAGGCCTAGAGGGGTTGTGAGATAAAGATGCAGGAAGTGGGAAGTGATGCAGGATATGATAAGGAAGGGATTAGAGAAGATAAGAATTAATTGTTCTTCAAATTAATGAGATGATAGTGAATGGATTCCTTGATGAAGAAAAGTTAAGAACACGTAAAAGTGGTAATGGTAGCACTTTATTAGGTAGATTACATGTAAGAGAAAAAGGTAATTGAGCGGGGTGTGGGAAGGTATTTGTTGTCATATAGTTTTCAATATTCTCATCCAGTCCCTCCCTCTCTGTTATCCTTCCCATGCATGGCCCTGTAAACACAAGTAGATGATCTCTCTCTCTCTTTCTCCCTCCCCCTTGGATGTGGAATACAAGTACATTCATTGTCTCCCCCCCCCCCCCCTCTCTCTCTCTCTCTCTGAGTCTCTCTCTCTCTCTCTATTTTTCTCTCTCTCTCTCTAACCCCATGGACATATGATACAAGTACATCCATTCTCTCTCTCCACCCTCTATCCCCGCCCTCCCTCCCCCTCCCCCCCCCCCCCTCTCTCTCTCTTTCCCCTCTTCTCCCATATGGACCTGCAATACAATTACATGTACATCCATCCATTCTCTCTTCCCCTCCCTCTCTCCATACCAGACCACTGACATATTCAATTTAGAGAATAGTTGTGTCCCTAGTGACCACTAATTGCCTGTGTGTATGTTGGGACACCAGAAAGGATGCAGGAAAGCAACCTTATTTGGGGAAGTCATTTACACCTCCGCAAATAATATTTCAACACGTTTTTACCCCCTACGCACTAATTAACAGGTCTGTGAAGGAAAACGTGCAAAGTAAACACAGAGCTCTTTCATTCACCATAACAGAAGAAAATTCTCTTCTGTTCCGGTACTGCAAATTCAGTTAACCATGGAAAGAACTGAAATAAGTCCTGGTTATGTCTAGCACCTTAAAGATAAACTTGAGTTCTGGTAAAAAAAAAAGAAAATGAATTCTCACAGAATCAAACGAAACTTACACTGGATGTTCAAGATTGCAAATAAATGTCATTTGCCAAACAATTTTGGAAGAAAATGTATACTGGCTGAGTAATGACCATAAAAAGATAAGGAAATGCTATATCATCAACTTTTTCTGATCCATCCACACCTTTTCTTTCACAATGCAATCGCATTTAATACCAGAACTCACCTTTATCTTTAAGAGTTTTTTTTGCCTCAAACAAACTAATTATATGCTTTTAAAACCATTTCAAAAAGTTTTTTTCTCTTCAATATATATTACATCTCCTAGTTTCCAAATGTATTATATATTTGGGGAATGAAATCACATTGACACATCAAATCTTTTGACATACAAGTTTCCTTTCCATAATAATTTCTTGTGATCCCCTGCATGACAAGCTTGGACATACTCTGAAGCAGGTCCATGATTGCCGGAAGCTTCTCAACTCCCTGTCTTTAATATCAAACTAGCGATCAATAATCTTTCCTTTCCTTTACAGGCCACCTATATTTCAAGACGATAATCTATAAAGAGAAAGCGCCTGTCAAATCATATCATATCAAACTGAGAAATGTCCAGGCACTGAACTGAAATCTGTTCAATGCACTATCCATGAAGAGCACGTGAGAGAAGATAAAGAGGAAGATGAGGGGGGCATACAAAATATGAAGAAATACAGAGAACTTGCCCCATTCAGACTAATAAATTTATCCTTTAGCTACATGTATATGAAAACCATATAGCTACATGTACACATGTATACATGTATATGATAAGTACTTCATGTTTAAAGTCTAAACGCTGTATAGTGAAACATATTTTGAACGAAAACTTAATACAATCCTTCAGAATAAGGGTCCAATTCTAGCGTCATACAAAAACCATATAACAAGGCGTGGCTTACTGTAAGCACACATTGGTGATTGGCCTGGTGTCACGTCGATTGACCTCTTCAATGTTTTACAAATCCTTCTTTATACCTTGCCCCTTTCGCTATACGATGATCCTTAATTTGGCGTTTCTTTCTGTGGGTTTCGTATCATTTTCCTCCAGTCTGAAGGGGCCTATGTCCTGGCAATATCAATATACCAAAGATGGTTCCCTGGATGGATGAGCCAAATCCAAGAAAGAAAAACAAAGTAACTCCTATCAATTTGCCGCCAAATCCGATCAGGTAAGAGATGCCATCAAAACTGATTTTGAACAACTCATCTCACACAGCCCGTAGTCTGTAGATGCAGACCTAGTTCTTTAAACCTTTTCAAATTATCCACAAGTATATGCTCTTTCAAAAAGGCTGCAGGTTTAGTGTACCATGAAGTCTATGAGATCTGGTGAAAATTACAATTCACACCTTCGTGTCTGCTGAGAGCAGGAAAGACTTTAGCCAAACTCTATTCTGCAAGATACATGAATTCATTAACTATTTCATATATAGACAATTGAATTGAATTGAATTCATTCACAAACATGTTGTTATTAATTTTACTAGATGGTAGAATAACTAAAACTCAAATGCATTGTCATTTAGTTACCGGTAAACAGCAAGTTAGCTTAATCCAATTTTATAGTGTTTAGGATAAATTATAGAGAGCACTTAGGTCTGAGACACAGACTACAAAGTCATATTTTGAGGGAGTTATCAATATGACAGACTGCTACCATGCAAAGCAATTTCTTTACATCCTTTCATCAAAGTACAATCACTTTTTATGAGCAGGAGGAGACATGTATGATAGACAGGGCATTGTCAGCGTCCAGTTATTGACATGTTGATACTTTTTAAAATGAAATCGTATAGAAAAATGTAAATATAAAACCTGTCAAGTTATAGTTATGTTGTTCTACCCTGTTATAGCTTGTTCCTTTTAAAAAATTGTATCACAATCCAAAGTTATCTTTTATATAATATATGGTGATATGATCTCTTGGAGTTTTAAATACTCAAATATGAATGAAAGAATGAATGAATGATATAAATCATTATTTTGAATATGGCTTGTACATGTGTCAATTTCAACACACCCCCTAGACATCTAAAGACCCATTGACTGATAGAGAATTTCACAATTTAAAAGAGAAAAAAATGAATATAACAATGAAAAGAACAGATTACAAAGCAGGGAACCCCAGAAATTCACATTTCAGAACAATCTGTTGACAGCATTTCAAATACATTGCTAAAATACAATGCCAGCATTTATATTTGTTTCTAATAAAATGTTCTCTAGGAACACAAAGTAAATGAAACAATAAAACCATGTCTCCCTCAGTGTCTTTTACTACCTTCAAATTGCTTCAACTTTAAAAACTCCCTGATAATAAAGATATTTCATATTCTGTGCAAACAAATCTTTGGACGCAGTTACCTCTTCATTGCCATAATATTTTCTATATAATATCTATATTTATATCTTTATATACTTTCTTGAATAAACATAATTCAATGAACTTTGGATATTAAGGGTTAATTGGTGCACCTACTCAGTCTGTAATAAATGGACCTTATCTCGATGGTAATGAACTTTGAGCGATGCTAACTTTGATACATGTCTACAGACTGCGTGATATATCCTGGCTCATATGGAGTTGAACTTAGCTGTGTCAATGACATGATTTAAGATCAACATGAATCATCAAAGCTTGATCCAAATTGATTAATGGAGATGTCATTCTTCATGTGCTGACATTGCCAAGCGAACTAGAAGCTGATTCATAGAAAATTTTCTGCCAAATGTTGCAAATGCTGCGTAAAATTTCTTAAATCTACTTCTATTCCTACAGGTTGATCACTAATTAAGTGAAGCTTTCTTCTTCTTCTTCTGAATAAATCTGCCTCCTCCAATTGACTGAAGATTCTTGCATAGAGGTAGTAACTGTTGTCTCCATCATGTATTTATTCTTGCCTTCTCTTCAGACAACCTTTAACTTTTTCATAACTAACTATTGGATAGTACTTTAATTTGGCAAAAAGTCCTTTTTGAAACATGAATTTATGCTAGTAACGGTAATCATTCTCATACACATCCAGGATACCTGGGTGGTCTCACTGCAAGCCAAAGAAGTTTAATTTGTTATTGCTGTTGACATTATTTCGCATAAAAACATGACTGTCATATCACATTAAATACATTAATAATACATGAAAAACTAGGTACAGAAGTAAAGACTTAGTCATTACATAATGTGTTAATTGATTTAATCATAATATTCAATTTCTATACAAATGTACTAAAAAAAAACATAATATTTACTTGTCAAAAAGCTCATTTTACCATGTGCTAAGAGCCAGCATGCTTTTAAAACCCTTTAAAAAAAAAGAGTTTTAATGACTCTTTGGATAATATGAATTAATGCCGGTCTAACTCCCAACACACGCCTGCCTCAATGCACAAACAAGCAGTTGCCTCCTCTATGGATGAAAGTTCATTAAGGGACTGTAATTAAGACCTTTAATTAAGACGATAATCACACGTGGCACTGCACTAGCAAAACAGCCCATCTTTCAAGGGGAAAACATGTCAAGTGGTGTTTGCTTTATGTGTCTGATGGCTGGAAGGCTTGAAATGAGAGACCATATGGCATTACAGGTAAAGTTCTTTTAATAAATCAACACAAGTACCGGTGTCTGCTCATGAAAATCAAATGAAAATGTTGAATGTTGAATAGCAATGACATGAGTGCAGACTTTTTGTATAATTTGTTCACTTGGTTCGCTTAAAACTAAAATGATTGCAATTAAAGCTAAAAAGAAAATACCAAGTGCAATATGATGTAGGGAAGAGAAGTGATGAAGAAAGAAAGAAGCAGAGTTTAAAGGGAGAAATGTGATGATAAATATAAAGGGAAAAGAAGAAAAAAACATACCAAAAAAAGAAAAAATAGAAAAATATATAAAGATAGAAAGAGAGAGAAAGAGAAAGAGAAAGAGAGAGAGAGATTATTGAAAAGAGAGATAAATTTATAGAAAGAGAGACAGGTTATAAACAAGCACTCACTTAATAGAACAGTGTGCTGCAATTACATTCAAATTTGTTGTCAGAGCAGAGACAATCCTATAAAACCATTTTGTCATACAATACAGCCAACCCTGTCTCATCTTTCTGTTTTCAAGTAAAACAGAGCCACGAGCCAGCATCCATATCTCCTTACCTGCTCCAGCGTGTTCTTACACGGCCCACATTCTCCCCTGTCATGTGCCGCATTGTAGGCAAAGCAACCCTCGATGGCGACAGACTCGGTCCACGTCAGCGTGCCGAGTAGACTGGCCTGCTCCCAGCTGCATACCCCCCAGCCCGGAGCGCAGAGGTGGCTGGCGTTGCCGACGTGACCCTCCCACTTCCCCGAGCAGGCCGCTAAACGGTCTTTACTCAAGAGGCCTTCTGTTGATCCGTCGGCACATCCTGTGAATTAGAAAGATGAAATAAATGTTGGCCATTATGAGATCAATTTGAGTCTGCATGTTTACATTCATGGAAACTACAGTATGACCTTAATATTCATATATAATTCAATCTTCTTGTGTATAAATTCAAGCTGATATGAGACATTCAAATACCGGTAACAATGTTTTGGATCTGAAAATTGGTATTTTAAAGAGGATGAGATGATACATAAGAAATATATAAATGTTTTATTTTAACTTTGGATTTCAACTGGTCAAAGAATGTAGAATATAGTGACCCTCTTTTTATACACATTTACCAAACACTGAAATTTGAAAGTTAAAAAAAAAAGTAAAATATTAAAGGGTACATTCAAGCAAATATGTGTGTAGCTTTAAATATAATACACTGTACAGTATATGATAAAAATAAATGTTGTGGTTTTGACAACTGGCTGCCACCATATATACCCTTTTTGTATCCCTTTGGAATGGCAGGTATGCAGACTTATGGCGATTACATAATTGAATATATCATTAATGATAAATTACCAAGGGCATGAGTACAAAATCATGAGTTTCATCCCTGAATGCTCTTAGCATTTATACATCATGTGACTTAAAGATAAGATACATACAGCCTTGCAGGGCAAAAATGTTCACTGAGTGATGCAGTGGCGTATCCATCGGAAACGGGGGGTGGGGGGGGGGGCACTTCCAAACCCTAACGCAAAACTAGCCCCCTCCCATGGTAAATTAAAAAAAATCTACTTTGTTTATTTATCTGCTTGTTTGTTCTATTTTTCAGGAGATTTTGACACAAACATGTGTGCCCCCGCCCCCATTCCCACATCAAAATTCAAAGCCTCTTTGATTTTTGATGTGTATCAAGACCATGAACATATATG
>JAVYIG010009073.1:77500-82209 GCA_035222895.1 Strongylocentrotus droebachiensis | reverse complement strand
TTCCTAAATATAGTACGGTACTAGTGTATGCCGCGTGCACATAAAATATACAGTTTCCGCAGGTAGACAAAGGAACATCCCTTCCCTGCTATTATGTAAAAATGTGTAGGTGTCACATGCATATTCACCTGTTCTACACATTTTTACATAATAGCAGTGAAGGGATGTTCTTTTGTCTATCACTCCATTTGTTGAGGGTTAGAATGAGGAACTGTATATTTTGTCCTCTTTCTTCGTCCGTCATGTTCATATTGTTACTTTCTGCATGCATGTATATATCATCGAGTGCAATCTAAAAGATTTCTAATTGTAGTCAACATGGGCAGTTGAGTACGTCGACACGCATGATCAGTCGGCGTTCGTCGTGTTCTCGTCCACTCAATCTAAAAGTACCTATTATGTTTCGTTGGGCGGGTGCTAATTTTTTTCCCCAAACAGGTTTGCCAATGCTAATATTTCGGTCATCTGATTGGCTGATATGTTACGTCATTAGCAATGACGTAACCGTTAGGGTGAGTGATAGAGTTATAGAAATCATGCCGAATCACTTTTCATCAACCCATCGTTGGCTCAATCGGTAAGGTCAGCCTAATACAATCTCGGAGTTGAGGGTTCAAGTCTCAAGTTTATTCAATTTGTTTGCCTTTATAAATAGTGACGCAAAACAATAAAAAAACAAATCAAAGTCTAATGTTTGTGACCTCTTTTCAAGCTGCTAATGACGTAGAACATATCAGCCATTGAGAAGAACGGAAATATAAGAAATTGCAAACCTGTTTGGGAATACAAATTTCACGGGGGCGGGGTGTGGGTTGCGCACATTGGTTGTTGCTAGGTTGGGCAACATTATAGTTTGCCCAGCCTTGTTGCCGCTAGTGTGTGCAATTCCCGCTCTGTCTATCGGGTGCAGTCGCTCTTGGCAGGTGGATGGAGTCACTCGTGTCTGGCCGCCCTCGCGGGGACCTGTGCATTCGGTTTGGATACGTTGCGAAACTAGTCATTGTATCTCCTTGACATGCATGAATGAAACACTGAAAACCTGTCATTACTATGTCCAATATCCATGTCTTTTTACCGGGTCGGTCGGTCCTTTTCATGTGTCTTCTTCTTATTATTATTAAAATGATGAATGTAAATTGAATGTAACTGTTTTTAATTGGAATAGCTTACACATCTATCATTACTTTTCAAGTATAGCAAGTGTATGTATTATGAACTATGTGCAATTTTATCTGAATTCGGGTTTGCCCGAACTGTGGGTAGGGCGCGATTCCTTCTTTGCCCCTGTCTCGATCCTACCCTTCCACCTCTCCCTCTCTCTCTCTCTCTCTCTCTCTCTCTCACTATTCTCTCTCTTTCTTTTCTCTTTTGTTTCTCTCTCTCTTTCTTTTCTCTTTGATTCTCTCTCTCTCTCTCTCTCTCTCTGTCTCTCTTCATTTCTCTCTCATAAATCTTCCTCTTCCTGTCTCTCTATCTTTGCCTCGCGTTATTTCTCACTGTCTCTCTCTCTATGTCACTGTCTCTCTATGTCACTGCCTGGGATGAGTTTCTGGGATGGGGGAGGGGTGCAGGGGTCGGGGTATTGTGAAAAATTGTTGTTTTGAAAATCTTGGGGCCTTTTCACTAAGTATATTTATTTGTGCATTATGTCGATGTAATGTTATGTTTTCCAAAGTGTTTTTGAAAGTAATTATTTCCTATTTCAATGTCATGCTTTTTGATGTATTTTTATACATGATTTTAATGTAAACGCAATATGTAAAATCCATCAATGAATTTTATGTCATTATCGGACGAAATAAAATTGAATTGAATTGAATTGAATATGTTTTTTTTTATTAAGGAAAATAAAACCATGCCAAACGAAATCAAGTTTAGCACACAGTCCAATGTGCCATACCGTGATTCTCAAAGGCTCCTTTGATATATAGAGCTATGATTCACACCTCTTTATTTCTGCTAAGAGAAGCAAATTCAGGCTAAGCTAGGATGATGAGAAGGTCAGCTGTGCTTTGATCTGGTTTAAAGCCAAACTGTCTACTTGAGATCAGCTGATCAGCAGGTTAACTAATTAATCAATTTATGCTTTAAAGTAATTATTTTTAAAACAAAACATGTTTTGACTGGATGGGAAATTGTCACCATGCTGCCATAATCACGTCACGTGACCTTTTAACTGTAGGTCCGATTTTCATTTTTTTTTAAAGATGCGCAAGACTCGAAAGAAAAAAATTAGCGAGCGGCGGGGCGCCATCCATATGCGTTCCAGAACAATCAGAAAAATCGTGGAGGAGCCTTATTACGGTGACCCAAATTTTTTTTTGAAAAATTTCAGGCGTTCCTAAATCTGCATCATAATTTTAGGTCTCCTTCCTTTTCAAATTGGATTTTTCCATGAACATATTACGCCCTAAATTTATTCGCATCTCAATGTTTATCGTAATCTATTCATACCGAAAAATGATGTATCGAATCCTCCCCCTCCACCCCACACCCACACATTTGCGTGCACATCCTAGTAACAAATTTAATGATTCCACGTTGACTTAACTTGGGCATGGGATATACATTAGATTTCAAACATGAAGAATTGAACAAGAATGACAAATATAAAACTATTTACACATCAACGCTAACCCACACGCGCACACGCACCTACAAACAGAAACACACACGTTGAACACCTTTTGGCAAAAATAACTTTTGAGAAATTGTGCATTAAGTATCAAACCTGTCGGAGTTCCTCTCCATTTCTCCTGACTTTTAATGTATATGTTTTTAACAGTTGGAAGTAAACTTGAGAGGTGATTCACTTATATTTGTCAATATTCAAAATACATGGCATATGCCCGCCCCCCCCCCCCCCCCCCCCCACTCCGAGAACGGACGAACCTCATGCGTGTTGCCAAAATGTCCCTTTTCGTAACAAAAGAAAAAGGTCGACCCGTATTGACTTTACACACCGGACTTTTGCTGAAAGGGGGGGGGGGGGTCGGTTGGAACACGCATATGCGTACCCTAAATAACACTGAGTGGGGGGGGGGGCGGGGCATATGACTTATTTCAAGTAGATACCTAGCCGTCTTAAACATATAATTTTTACCTGCAGAAAAAACAACAAGACAATGACGACCTTTAAAGGTACTAGTCCATTTGCAGGTCAAAACAAAAATGAAAAGATTAAATTTCAAAGGCGTTTGAAAGACAATACTTATTTAGAACTTCCCTCAAAACGAAAGGGTTTGAAAATGGCTTTTTGTAAAAAAAAAAACCACAATTAGTTGCCAAATCGACATAAGGGATAACAATCAATTAAGGAATGTTTTGATTTTCAGACCTTGTACCGAATGGTGGTACGTTTTAAGCTGCACAAAATCAGTTAAATTTTGGCCATTTCAGGTAGTGGGTTATTGATGTAGACAAATGCTTAATATGTACCTGTTACAGCTCATTTTATGTACATTATTACTAAAGAAAAAAAAGATGTTAGTCAGTCACTCTATAGTGTCTAACAGGGAAGTTTACAGAGCAAACGGGTTTCCTGTCATAACTTTGATTACTAGGACTCTGCTAACGTTTAAATTTCAAATATAGGACATACATGGCATATTCATAATTCCTGCAAAGTTTTACATAATTTGATGTTGGCTGCAAAAGGGACATGGTACCTTTATTTAAAGGGAATGGTAACTTTGGCCTAGGATCCAATACAAATTTGATGATTTAGCTCGTGCTCCATCATAATCAAGATCGTTAAGGTCAGTTAGGAATCCCATATGGCGTTTACAAGTCAATCGCCTGTTTGATTAACGGTCGGCATACCTCCCCCTTTCGGCACAAAGTGTACAGCGTTTACCTCTACATGTATATCCGTACCATATTTCTAGCCCATTTTCCACTTGCTATTGTAACACTTTTGTTCTTGTATTCGTCATGCAGGCCCCCATTGCATGAAATATGGATATTCTGATTTAAATTCCTCTCCGTTATACTATTCTTTGTGTAGCTAGCTATTTGGCAATTCCTCCATGGTACTACTTGGGTATTTTTGAAAGGTTTTCAGTACCATTTTACAGTGTACAGTCAAATCTGTCTTTGTGGCAAACTCTCTATGAAAGCCACCTGTCTGTAGTGGTCATGTATTTTGTCTCTCTCTAGAAATAAATGTGTGTTGTAGAGTCTGTTTAGAAAGGCCAACTGTCTACAGTGGTCACTTTGTCTGTCTCCCCTGGGTGGCCTAATTATCAGGCAGGTTTGTCTGTATTTCAATATTTTAACCCACATACATTATACAGGAGTGTTTTCCTTGACAGGAGCATTATGGAAATAATTTACAGGCGCGGATCCAGGAATTTCTTACCGGGGGGGGGGGGGGCACACGGGGGGGCACCGTGTGGGAAAGAGAACATATATATATATTTTTTTTAGTCCCGAAAAAATCGCAACGACTCAGCCAGCCGCTGAATAAGCGGGGGGGGGGGTAAGGTCACCTTTTTAGGTCAGTCATTGGCTATTTTTTTATTTTTTTATTTTTTTTTATAAAAATAAATAAATAAAAAAAAAAAAATGTTTAGCCGGGGGGGCACGCCCCTTTTTTTCGGTATATTTTGGGCGAATTTAGGGCTGATTTTAACATATTTTTTTTGGCCGGGGGGGGCACGTGCCCCCTGTGCCCCCCCCCCTGGATCCGCCACTGATTTAAGTGGGGG